>BQNB010118656.1:1700-20952 GCA_026074375.1 Tanacetum coccineum
ATTGACTAACATTTATCGACATCATGATTCCTGAAGACCACAATGGTAGAACTCTGATTAGTGCTTTTAGTTCTTCGACTTGTTCTACCGTGCATAAACTCCATGGATCGGTAGCAATCCCATCTGAGGTCAAATCTTTTTGGTTCTGAATGATGCAAGCTTTGTTAAGGAACCTACATAAGGAATCAGAGATTTAGAGATCAAACATTTAGCAAAACTCGCATAATCGTAAATAAAGGTTGCAGGTTGACACATTTACTTATTAAATGGGTCGATTCGGGTTAAGTTACATGGGTCAAAGGTTGGATTTTAATGCCTAAAACCTTCTAAAGTAGCTTTTGTCAGAAATTTTAAGAATCTGGGCAAAAAAATTATATTTGCGTGAACCTGTTTCTACCCATAACCCAACCCGCCCATTTTGCCACCTCTAATTTTAATCTATTAAGGATTAAAGTGACTAGTAACGAAAGAAAAATGATACCTTAATCTCATGGTGGGCAAGGAGTCTAGAGAATCCTTGTGATAATACCACCCATCAGCATTTGGAGACTTGGTAGGGAGTTTTCTGTTCTTATAAGCAACCACAATCACTTGTAAAAAGCTAGTGAATAAGCTCTTTTTAACTTTCATTTTCACATAGAGTCTAGAAGCCACAAAGAACAACAATGTTGACAAGAGCATAAGTATAGCAGGAATCCCAAAACCAACCCTCCATCCAGCATGATCTTGAATATAAACAATACCAGTGAAAGCAATCAATACCGCAGTTGCACCTGCAGCATAATACCACCCGAAAAAGCTTTCTAAGGCTCTTTCATTGTTCACATTGTTTTTATTGTCTATTTGTTCAGCACCAAAGGCTAATGAACACGGTCTTACGCCACCCGATCCCATGGAGATGAATATGAAGGCAAAGATCAAGAAAGCAAACTGAGAGTGTGAGGCTTGTTCACAGGTTTCGGTATATGGATTACAAGGAGGTGGCTTTAGGTGTGGAACCATTGTTGTTAACCATAGCAAGAACATCCCCTATCATCACAAAAATTTGATATATAACAAACAATCAGTTCTGCAACTAGCCACAAAAAGGTCTTGACTATAGTACTCAGACACAAATTACATCATTTGGGACTCTAGTCTATTTTTATTTTTTTTACTAATTTCAAGATTTTGGCATATGTGTTTCTTAATCTGTATATATTAGTGTACTTTTTAAAGCAAATTTTGAACTTCAAGCATCTCTTATAGATATACTTTTTCTAACACAGAAGATACTTTTGTATGCCTAGAAAGCATTTTGAATCATAATTTTTCCTATCCTAAGCACAAACTAAAACGCGCTTATTCGTCGAAAATTCAACTACAGGTCATAATCAATTCACACATAATGTCTCAAAGGTAGGGGCTGAGCTTCTATCAAAATAATGAAAGTAGGACATGTGGACCAAATCTGAAAAAACCATTTGTAAGTTAACTGAATGTTTGTGAACAAATTAATTAAGTGCCATACTGGCCTTTCTCATTCAGCAACCTAGTCCAGCTTCTTTTTGCAAGTCAATGTCACAAAATACTGTTCAACATCAAAAAAAACCACCATAACATAGGATTCACTTATTATTAATACAGGCTTTTATTTCATTATGCTAAAATGACATCACCCTAAAAAGTAACCAATTTATTATAGCTATGTATCACATGATATGTGTACTAAAAAGTTGCAAAATTTATTGATAAAGTTATTTAAGAGGGAATGAGGAAATTACAGTAGCATTTTACAAGTATTAATTTCCAAAAGTGGAAACTTATTTTAAACATAGTTTGATACAAAAGGAGTACTACTTAGTTATCTTTTTAACCGGATTTCATAAATCTTTATTTAAAAAAAAATAAACTAACTAAAAATCTCACGAATTCTACTCCTCGTCCCAAAATAAGTGTACATTCCTACTTTTTCAAGTTTTTTTATTTTGTCAAATTTGACCTTAAACATTTTTTTATATATAATACTTCATGAAAATTATAAAAAAATACATTTAAAGCACAACCTATTCAGATATTTTGCTATCAAGTTATATAGCACATACAAAAATAGTTAAACGGTCAAAACTGAATCATTTTAATTCTGAAAAGTCAAACTGGACATTTATTTTGAGACGATTTAGTACTAGACAAAGCTTGACTCACAACCACTTAGTTAGAAGCTTTCTGGTCAAGAATCTTTACTAAAGTCAGATTTAATAAAAAGTAAAAAAAAATGTAAAAATTTACCAGGAGTGAAAAGAGTGAACCAAAGCCAATGGTAAGAAACCTTCCCAAATATGAATCTGAAAGAAATGCACCCAAGACAGGTGCAAAATTAGAAGCTGCAGTCCAAAGAAACAATATATTTGTTCCTTTAGCAACACTAATCTTGTAGTCACTCATCAAATAAAGTATCATATTGGGTACTAATCCATAACTAGCCACCTTCTCAAATGCCTCATTTGCTGCAAAAAACACCAAAAAGATCCAACTTTTAAACAAAATTACACTGACCCCAGATCAAATCAAATCAAAATCCAAGATTCAGACATAACCCATGGTTTCCAAAATCACATAAATATCCAAGATTCAACTTAATAATAAAAAAAAGTAACCTATAAGAAAAGCATGGTGACAAAACCCACCTTCTTTTGTTTCATTGATTAATTCTTCCATTTTGTGTTTGTGTGTGTGTTTTTTTGTCACAGTTTTAAGACAAGAATGTGTATGTGTTTATATAGTGGTGATAGTTATGGGTTAATAAAGAAGGTGATGATATCATAATAGTATAATACTACTGTTTTGTATTTTTCAATTTTTTTTTTTGGATATTTGGTTAATAATGCTGAGTCAGCATGGGGAATAATGTATGGGTACCCCTATTGGTACCTCCTTGGCCCACTAAATAGTGCCAAAAGGTACAAAAGATTCCTTTTGTACCTCTTTTTACAGTGCAACGCAGTTTTTTATCAGTTTCTGTTCCGTAAATTTTGACATTTTCATACTTTTGACTTGTTAAACTTTATATTTTTCATTCCGTTTTTTCCGTGCCACAGTTTTGTAACATATACAAAATTATAAAAATACAAAAAAAACACAAAAGCCAGAGGGGTACAAATATGTTCCAGGGGGTACATATAACAAAAACCATAATGTATAGAGTAAAAAGGATGAAAACACATGTATGATTGGAGTTGATTGAGAAGGTTTGTGGTTTCAACCAAAGTCTAATCTATATACTGGCTACTTCTCAAGTTAGTGACTGATATGAAAGGTCCGAAAGAAACCATTCAATTTGGGTTAAAGGTGAAATTTTGTTTCATTCATTTGTTACATGTATGTATTTTTATTTACCTTAGGAAAAAAAAGGTACACTTATTTGTGTTACCAAGTTTTAATTGTGTAAAATAGTTAATGTGGGTAGATCAAGTGTAATGGTGACCACTGATCGTAGGGGTGAGCAAAACAGATCGTGGACCGGACTGAACCTATTTCGGTCCGGTCCTCGGTCCGTCATTTTTCTTATTTTTGGTCATCGGTTTTCGGTCCGGTCGGATCGGTTCGGTCTTACGAAAACAGCGGCAATTATGCCTTATTGGGCCGAACCAGACCATTTCGGTCCGGTCTACGGTTCGGGGTTTTAGCCAAAGTCGGTTTCGATCCGGTCCGGTTTTGGTCGGTTCGGTCAGGTTTTCGGACCGTGAGCACCCCTAACGGATCGTGGTCGCTACTCGTACATCAACGCTAAATCAGCTTTTCTCTCTACTATTTTCTTCATGATCAACTTAGTGTAATAAAGAGATTGCGGTCACCACAAAAAACATACCACACTTACACACATATATACCTCACAAAACAATTTAATAAACACACATTCACACACAAGAAGAGGGGACACCTCGATCTAAAATACGATCGAGTTATGCATTGTTTGATCCATGACCATGAGTGACCGAGTCATGTAACGTGGAAGATGTGTCCTTATGGTTGGGTGGAGTGTGCATACGATCGAGCCATCACGGCTGGTCTTACGTCTTAGTTTTATAAATTGTAGAACATAGTAAATTTTGGTTATTGATGGTGTACCTTACTTACGGCGAAACGCCTCTTTTCCGACTCGATTTTTTTAACAGACACTATCATGATGGGTATTAGTCTAAAACAGACTTTTTTTAACCCAGAAAAGAATCACTTCCTACAAAACTTTTAATGTGGGTTATAGTCTAAAGCGGACTTTTTTTTGTACCCAGAAAAGACTCATTTCCACCATACACTATTAAGGTGGGTTATAGCATAAAAGAAACCCTTTTATACCCAGAAAAGACTAATTTTCAACAGACACTATTACGATGAGTTATAGTCTAAATGTGGCCCTTTTTATACACAGAAAAAACTCATTTCCAGCAGACACTATTGGGGTGGGTTATAGTCTAAAAGAAGCCCTTTTTTTACAATGGAAATCGATTTATATCACTTCGACATTACATGAAAACCTCCATAATTCATTAACAAAACCAACACTTCATTTTCATAAATGTACTTGGTCTCGGCGATTCATAAACACATAGCTACGGGGTCTGCCAAACACCCGTTTATACCCATTTTACATACAACTCTTATACCAAAACCATACACAAATTTATACAATATGATACACACTTCACACTTATAAAAGACCATCCGAAACACGCATATATGTGTCTTACTTAGTTACATTCGGTTAAAGCGGTTGGCGAGAATTGTCACACCGGTTGGTGAAAAAATATGTCTTTTGGTGAGAAAAACCGTTTTAAGGGAAAACAGGTAATACCCGAATCCCAAAAGTGGTTGTGCCCCTTGACCCTTCAATGGGCGCGACACCCTTAATCTCCGCGTCTTTATCATGGTGGTATCAAGCTAGTTAGAGCGAACGTGTTTTTCGCACCTCTTGACTCGATTATAAACTATACGTGATTAAAGTCATGATCTCAAGTAAATTACAAGTATACAAAATATAAATGATAATACTAAAATCACTAACCAAATATGAGCAAAATTGCAAAAAAATTTATTTGACTTCTTTTTTATTCAATATTACAATAAGTATAGGAATAAAAGATTAAATTTATTTTAATTTCCGGTAAAGGAGCTGAATTTTACTGAGGTGGGGTTTGCATTTGCATATGGGCTTGAATCCATGTGCATGTACGTAGACTCCAGTCCCCACCAACTCATGCCTCGAACTCTAAACACATTTTCATTTTTAAATTATTTTTTACTTTTATTTTCTTGCAATTTGTACTTAAAAAACTAATGTACTCCCTCCGTCCCATATTAAGTGTCCATTTTTGACTTTTTAAAGTCTTTTTTCTTCAACTTTGACCATAATTATTTCTTCTTATGTTATATGATACTCAATGCAAATTATATGAATGGATAGAGTTTCGAATGTATTTTTCATTGGTATAATTTTCAGTAAGCATTATATAACATAAAGAAAAATATTTACGGTCAAAGTTTATGAAAAAAAAATTCAAAAAGTCAAAAATGGACACTTAATATGGGACGGAGGGAGTATAAGCTAAAGCTCGTGTACGTTGAGTGTCAAACATGCCCGTACAATCTCGGCCCTCTGTCCGATATTATAATGTTACATTATAAATGAATGTAAAGCTTAGCTTGGGTCAGTCATCTTTTTTGACCTAATGACATATATAGGTATGCATATTTGACCTTATGAAAGAATATTTGAATTTGAGCAAGATCACCAAATTCGCGGATGTGATAGACGCCGCAACTCCACAAGGGAACGTGACAAACACCACTAAACTAATGACAAGTAAATTAATATGCGTATATACACAATAACACAACTAATGTACATACAGATACCAAAGAGCTTTGACGCTTTGACTGAGTTGATATCTAATTCTGAAAAACTTATTGGCCTATTAGTGAGATTTTGTAAATAAAAAGTAATGAGTTCGAGCATCGACTCATGCTCATTTCAGTTGATGCTCTTCTGGGCTAGAAGAATTGTCGAAACTATTCTTTATGACGTGTATAATAGTTGATGTAAAAAAAATACCAGCAATCAAGGCTATCCGCCAATTTAAACCTTTTGTGGAAATATACATACAAATGTAAATGAGAAAACACCCTGACTTGGTCAATTAATTCTAGATAGTTTATTTTGTCTGGACTAGAAGTAGTCAATATTGAACTAATATTATACTTCGATATACAATATATATCTAGCAAAAAACCTTAACCAAGTTTCATTTTTGACACCAGGATTTTATTTTCTTAAAAACAATGTTCTCGTTTATTTTTCTTAACGTGATCTACACGATTTGTTTAGGGTTTCACCTAGCCACAAGTACAGTTAGAACTTACCATAAGAGAATCTTAGGGTGGGGATACCTAGTTTTGACCCTTTGTCGTTTTTTAACATATGAATCAAGATCCAAATCATTCTTATCAACTCTCTTCTTGTCCTTTATTTTCTTTCTTTATATTCAAAGTCTTGAAAATACACATGTATAACACTCATAAAAGTTCAAAAACTCACTTACACAAACATCATAATCTTAAAAACAAAAAAACCTTACAAGAAAAACATTCATGTGTACATCTT
The DNA here is from genome assembly GCA_026074375.1 of Tanacetum coccineum. Classification (NCBI taxonomy): domain Eukaryota; kingdom Viridiplantae; phylum Streptophyta; class Magnoliopsida; order Asterales; family Asteraceae; genus Tanacetum; species Tanacetum coccineum. The sequence goes on from BQNB010118656.1 coordinate 8,338, forward strand.
TCATTTGTGGTTCATTTACTAACCAAGAAGAAGATGACTTTGAAGTTCTTTGGCCATCCCCTAGTACACCTTCAAGCAAATCAAGAAGACACAGGTTTTCTGGTTAAGAAAGTAGAAAGGAAACAAGGAAACCCTTATGCAACATCCGTTGGGCTGACAGATTTGAAGCTCTATTGGCGATATTCGAGACATGAAACCAAATGATCTTCACCCAAAAAGGGTCACACTACATTTCCTTTGTTAGATTCGTGTACTCAAATTCCAACGATGTGAAGCCCATTATTGTAAGGTTAAGAGATCCAAGGAGACATGACAAAGATCATAATCATCATAAGCAAATCAACTTTAAAGACACCAAAAGTTCTCCACTTCCTAAGTTGCAAGCTTCATCCTTGGATCATCATCAAATTTTAGAACCTAGAGAGGATGTCATGAACGGTTTATGATCGAAGCTCAAAAAGCTCAACATGCTTGACGTGTTGATCAATCATGTCACGTATTTTTATATATATTAGGGTTGTTTCATTTGAAAGAAGTTTGTAAAGGAAATTTAAGAGTGGTGGATTGCTTCGTATAATCTACCTTTGTTGGTTCCAATTCTGTTGGTTCCTTGGTTTTATTGGTCATTTTTTCGGGACGGTCTCTTTGGCAATCATATGCACTTCGATTGCTTGGTACATGGTTCCCACGATTGATGGCAACACTTGAGGACACGACCCACAAACCATAGAAGTGGTGATCAAGAATGAACACACAAGAAAAACAAAGTGAAGCTAGTTGACTTCTTCACCAAAAGCATTCTCTTGGGGACCCTTTAAATGTTGGAACAAAAGCACAAGATGAAGTAGCTTTGAGTTTTTGGAGAAAGTACTATTTACTTTTCTAATAAAGGTTTTTTAAATCACTCGGCGGGGAAACCAGGTACTCTCCGTTTCACCGTTCTCTTATGATTCTCCATTTACATTTTGCGTGTTTTGTTTGTTTGTTTGTTTTTTCTTTCTGTTTTCGATGACAAATGTTTAGTTTGTACATGCTAATTTCGTTACACGTCAAGTTGGGTTTGTAACTCTAATCTAGTAAAATGTAAATTACAAAATGCATTAGAAATAGATGTCTTTATCAGTTCCTGATTTAATAAGTTAGGTAGAGGAACTTCATTGAGACCATGGGGTTGTGGGCCCCCAAAAAGTTGTGTTTCTTTTAATTACCATTTATATATAATGTTAGTAATTGGCTGTGCAAAATATTAAGATTTTATAGTTTGGCCCCCCTAAAATATATATTTCATATTTATATATTTATTGGTAGCATTAATATAAGTACAATTTGTGTGCGCTTAATTTCAAAACCTACCGGCTACCACCGATTGTTAACGATAGTAATTAAATATATGGAGTTTTTTCAATACACCTAAACACGAATGACGTTAGAGCTGAGTTTATTGGAAAAACAAATACAAGATTATCTATTTATTAATCGTTTAGGTATCTTTATTTGACTTAAAAAAGGCACAGATTTCATGGTTTGTACTTATCGAATTCATCTTGTCTTGATCAATAACAACAACAACATACTCAATCTCGTCGGAGCAAAATATGAGGGAGATGGACAGATAATACCCCTACTTTCAGGATAAACCCAGAAGTAGAGATACTACTTTCAAAAAGAACGAGAACAAGTTGTGAGTTCAAGTTGTACTTTTACGCCGCATTAACACCAAATGAACCAATTGAAGTATGGAAAGGAAAGTAAGATAAAAATAGTATCCGAGACAAATATATTTGGTATCATCGTCTACACCAAATGTGATCAGAATGATCAAAACAATGATAATTTAGTTATACATAAATTACTTGAACATGTCACTTCCTGTACAAATAAAACAAATTATCTTAATTTAATGAATACTTTCCTAAGTGAGTCATAAATAGACACCTAAGCGTTTTTCATTGAGTTGTTGAAAACCTGACAAGTCAATAAACAAATTCTGGTAGGAATATATAGAAGTGTTTATGTTCCCACATATCTATTATTCTTTTTGTCTATTATTCTCATTTGTCATCTCTATGTCACCGAAACTCCTCCAAATGTCAATCTTCTAAATCTCAAATTTCACATGATGGTTACTATTATTTTGTAAGGCATGTGCACTTATACGTATGTGTCAATTAGACACTTTTAAAAGCTCCAAGTTATAGAGACACTTGTATGTGTGGTGTTTTAGATAAGACTAGTGTTACACGTTAATATGTAAGTTAAAGCCCGCCTCACAAAGTTAAATCTAAACCTTATAATCACATTAGATACACCTATTCAAAATTTGGAAGATAAGCGTATACGCCACTATTAGGGGTTTAGTGATATATTCCATGGGTATTTACCTTTTTTTTTAAATAGCAATTAGATTATAAACTAGCAAGTAGCTAGAAGAGAAGTTACAAAAATGGGTTGGATTAAAGCTTACACGACTATTATACCACTTATCCGGTTTTAAACAGAACTTTTACATCTTCAAAAGTAATCCAATTAAAAGACGAGAGGCTTGATGTCATTGAGTAGTTGGAGATCTTTGCTAGGCCGCTCGTTGGAGAAGATAATGTTATGTTCGAATCTCCATAAGCATCAGACTGTAATTTGAACAACAACATCAAAGAGCCTCTTTTACTTAATTTGTTGCAAAATTTGTTTGGTCTGCCAGGTAGAACATCATTGAGGCTATTGACTTAGATATTGGTGATGCACCAAGCAATTTAAGATTAGTTTCCATAGGTCTCTGTTGCATTGTTACTTGTCACTAATATATGTGATCTTCCATTTCAAGGTCTTCAACACACATTGGTCAATCAGTTCAACACCCTTGCGGTCAAGATTAATTCTTGTAGACAATCTCTAGTTTGATACCCGCCAAGTATTGATATTTATCTTCGAGGGGACAGCTCTATTCCATCTTGTTGGCCGAGACACCAAAGTATGAGACATATCAGTGATATGGACTCTCATTGCTTTAACCGAGAATTTGTGGTGGGATCAATTGTGCAATCCTATGAATCTTCATCATTAGTGAGGTATAAGTTGGATATGATACTTACCAGGTTGTTGATTTCTTCAATCTCATGGCTAGTGCGAACTTCCATACACCAGGCCCACTGGAAGTTAAGTCCATGAGGAGTGACAAGACCCATAGGGCCAATAGATGCCGTTAGGATGGATGAAGAGATTGTGTAGCAGTTGGTTTTCTTTCATACACCAAACAATTTTGATTGGTCTCTAAACGGTACAGATGCGGAAACAAATTGCATGAAGGTAGTATGCGTAAGTATCATGCCAAAAACTTTTTTTTTTTTACTACCATTCTCTAATTTTTTGGGATGGTAAGTTAATCCCCAAGCTAAATAGATCATCTTTAAGCTTCACAATATGGTACCATGGACCTAAATTTTACTTTAAAGACATTTTGATATGAAGACCAGGTCCATGAATAGATCGGGTAATTTTTCTCAATAAGGCTTGATTTTTGGTTTCAAACCTCTATCGTTATTTTGCTAACATAGTTTGGTTGTACGTTCTCAAATTACCAATGCTCAGCCCACCTCTATTACAAGGTTCAATAACTTTTTCCCATGCAATGCATGAAATTTTGTTATCCTTCGAACAACCACCCCAAAAGAATTTCCTTCTAATTATTTCAAGAGTACTAATGATCTTATTAGGTGTCTTGAAGGTGGAAAATAATTAAACACCCAAGCTACCAAGAACAGATTTGATAAGGGTGAGATGCCCACCAAAAGAAAGAGACTTGGACTTCCACATTGAGAAGCATTTTTAAAACCATTCCACAAGTTTATTCCATTGATGGCACCATGACACTTTCACACCAATAGGAAGGCCCAAGTAAACGCAAAGGAGTTGTGATACAAGGCAACCAATAGTTTAAGCAAGCGAACTTAAATCATCATTCATTACCCCAACTCCATAAAGCTTGCTTTTATTAAAATTCACTTTCAAAACGAAAGTAAGGTGAAAACAAGTGATGGGAATTCGAGACAATTTTAGCTATTAGATAAGATCACTTTCCCACAATTAAGGCATGTCCAAAAATTGGTGGTGTGAGAGATATGTTATTATCTTGTTTTTCTATATGAAATCTTTATAAGGAATTATATATAGCCTCAAGAAGCGCCACTTAATCACCTCATACCGCCAAGATGAAAGAAAAGGGAGATAGGTTCTCCTTAATCTTAAGACTCTTTCGGGTTATGAATTATTTTGTTGGTGATCCATACAGAACCAAAGCAAAATGTCGAGTTTAAGCACAAAGAATGAATCAAATTTCTTCAGTTAGCATAAAGCCATTTCTGTCGTCACACCGGATGATGGCGGAACACTACGGCTGTGACTGAGGATTGATCGTATTAAACATGATACAATATATAGAAATCTACTAATGCATATTTAAAAGTGCCATAACGTCCTCCGACGACAAGTACGTAAAACTGTGTCATATAGTCGATAAACACAAACATAGTTTCTAAATTATTACAAAACCAACTCCAACATAGGGCTTAACAAAAGTCTAGAACCAATCTATTGAACATCAAAATGAAACATGTATCGAATGAAATACATTCAACAATGATCCATCACGGGATAGCTTGGTTCTAAGCATGGTATGTTGAACTTAACGACAATTGCAAGCACCTTGAAAAATGATACTCGAACTAGGTCATATAAAAGTGGTGAGCTCGATAGGTTTGAAAGTAAACCCAGTAGATGTGCAAGAATTTTAAAGTAGTAGACAACTATGCATTATGAAACAGATGCATGTCATTTGTTTTGAATCAATCTTAGCAATCCCATGGCTATCATAGCTTTCAAATAGGAATCATAGCATTTCAATAGAGGCATAGCTTCAAGTCATACCAATCATTCCTAATGGTCTGAGCGCTTATTGTCCTCTACACCTAAGGCCTACCCAGCTGGAGCTAACATAGGTCGGTAAAAATGTCCTTGCATAAAGTTTCACAACGAACTTATGCACAAAGCTGTTCCTCTGGAAACATTTCACATGCTAAACATAGGCACATAACATTTGTCCAAAAGAATTAGGGAATTTTGCACAATATGATAAAGCTAGTATAATTTAATGGATTTTGAGTATCATTTTCTCCTAACGGAAAAGAGTTAAAAAGTGAGGCTATGAGAACTCACCTTAACAAGGATAACAAGTAGCAGAGAATATGATAGTCAAACAAGGATGTACAACGGCTTTCAGGCACGACCTAGCAATTTGACTGATTTAGAATTATGTTTGTTGAATGGATTTGTTGGACTTGTTGCATGGAGTTTGAATTATTTTTCGTATTTACTGATTTTTATTGTATTGGTTTGGTAAGTGGTTGGTGATTTAGACTCAAAGGAGATATACTAAGTATGTACGTTTGATAATATACACTTGTACTATTTGATAAAATATAAGTAAAATAACAATGCTTAGAGAATCGATATTTATAAGTATACTCCGGTAATTCATCCGGTAACCTCGAGTTTTCTAGTTTAAATTGTATAGATTATATGCAAAGACACATTTTCATTACGCTAAACCATTTATAGAAGTTTTATATTTTATACAATTATACAATATATTTTCGTCTTTTAGTCGATTTATTAAAATAATAATATTTTATTATTTCGTCTTTTTGTCGGATTTTTAAGAAAGTGGAAATTTTGTAAAATTTCTAAGTATAATATTTTTATAAAATTTCGGCATGACCCGTTCATTTATAAAACGTTTTCCAAGGTTTTTTAAACCATCTATATTTTCCAAACATTTTCCCTAAAACAAATCAATTCCGACAAAACGACCAAAATCCATATTTTGCGACATTTATCAAGACGCATTTCTCCAAACTATTTCCTAACTACCCTAGTGATTGTGGCAAACGCCCTTCCAATCCTGGACCTCTTGTTATCATTCCTAACATTTCCATCCCTACTTAGCTCTTCATTATTCCCTCTCTTCTAAGTAATCTTCTTCAATGCTTCATTCCTAATTGCCTCATCGGTTAGCAGTCCAGCTTTTAGTACAACACTATAAATTGTTGTTGGCTCTATTGCTTCCACCATCGCACGGATCTGTAGAGCAAGGCCATAGATGTACCTCTCAATTCTTTTGTTCTCAAGGGTAACCAAATGAGGGACTAGCCTAGCAAGCTCATGGAATCGATCAGTGTACGCGACATGGCTAGCTTTCGATCCATGCTGACACCACAAACTGAGTTTTAGCTTTTGCATCTCATTGTTTGGACAGAACTCCTCCATCAACAACACCTTAAAGTCTTCCCAGGCCATGCCAACTGCGGCTTCTCGACCTCTAGTCTGGACCTGGTAGTTCCACCAGGTTAGTGCCTTACCGATAAAAGAACCGGAAGTGTACTTTACCTTCTGGTTCTCTCCACACCCACTCATATCTTGGACTGATTCCATTTTCTTAATCCAGCGAGTACAGACTATCACATCACCCTTTCCATCATAATCCTTTGGGTTACAAGCTATGAACTCCTTGTATGAACAACCACCTCGATCGTTGTTCATGTTGACAGTCCTAACATTACCTAGTTGTTGTCATTTATGACGTTGTCGTCTTGATTCTCATTGTTCCCTTGGTTGTTAACGTGGTTTCCTACTTGTGCTAAAATAGTGGGTAGGAGGTTTTGCAATGCTGAGCGATGATAGTAGCGAAGTCAAGGACTCCACCACCACCTCCATTCGCTTTGTTACCTCGACTACTTCTTTGACTACCCTGATCACTATCTTGGCCATCTCAACCACCTCCTTGGCTACCTCAGCCACTCCCTTGGCCACCTCTACCACCTCCTTGGCTACCTCGGCCACTTCCTTGGCCGCCTCTACCACTTCCTGCTTGATCTGCAGACATCTACCTTCTGGTACCTCCTGATCACTGTGTCCACCCCCCTCTGTGTTGGCTATCAGTGCGTCAAACCAGTATTGCGGGTTGTCATTGTTGGAAACCATTATATACACCAGGGAGGATACAAGTTAAATATTAGGTCGTCGGAGGATTTTCGCATAACGACGGCTCTCTCCGACGCTCTTGCCCCTCCCAGCTCATGGACGGTTCCTAGGTATGACTATGGATCTAGTATACGGTCCTTATGGCTCTCGTCAACACCGTTTGAAGTGAGCGAGATAACTAAGTACACGCACGCGCGGGTTGTGATGCATTCATATTACAGTTGGCCCCACACGTATTTATTCACATGCATCCCATTTCCAGTTCGAATCAAGTACCAGCCCCACCACACAGCTAGTGGTCTGACCATTAACTAATACGATAGATGATAGACGATAGACGATATACGATAGATGATACATACGATGCATAAGACACGACCAAATAGGCACAAATAGATCCTAACATGCAAACTATATGAAGGTTCCTATGTTATAGTCTAGGTCAAACCACCTAGTTCTCTATAACCTTGGCTCTGATTACCAATTTGTCACACCCTGACGATGGCGGAAACACGAGGTGTGACGGAGGATTGATCATCGTAATAAAAGATACAATATAGAGAAATCTAATAATGCATATTAAAAGTGATATAACGTCCTCCGATGACAAGTACGAAACTTGTGTCAAAATAGTCGATGAACACAACACATAGTTCTAATTTATTACAAACCAACTCTCAACAGTAGGGGCATAACAAGTCTTACAAATAAAGAACATTAACATGAAAACAAGTCTCGAATGAAATCCAACAATAATGATCCCTCATGGGATAGCTTAGGTCCCTAAGGCATTCTATCTTGAACTTAACGAACAATTGCATCACCTGAAAATGATACTCGAAAAGGTCAACATAAAGTTAGTAAGCTCGTAGGTTTAAAAGTAAACCTAGTTGTTGTGCCAGAATTTGAGTAGTGGACAATTGTACAATATGAAAACAGAATGCATGCAATAGTATTTGAATCAGTCATAGCATTCCCATGCTTTCATAGCATTTCAAATAGACATCACAGCATTTTAAAATATTCAATAGCATGTGTTACAGTCATACCATCCATTTCCCTATTGTGCTTGCGCTTATTCTCCTCCGCACCTAAGGCCTACCAGCTGGAGCTAACATAGGTCGGCAAAATTGTCCTTGCATAGAGGTTCACATCGAACTTATGCAAATATTGTCCTCATGACATTCACATAGCAATCATAGGCACATAGCATTGTCCTAAAGAAATAGAAGTTTTGCACAGATGAAAAAGCAGTATAAAATGGATTTTAAATATCATTTTTCCCCAACGGAAAAGAGTTAAAAAGTGGGCTATGAGAACTCACCTTAACAAGGATAACAAATAGAAGAGAATATGATAGTCAAACAACGATGTACAACGGCTTCCAGAAACGACCTAGTAATTTGATTGATTTAGAATTATGTTTGAAATGGATATTTGGATTTGATGCATAGGAGTTTTGAAAATGTTTTTGTATTACTGGTTTTAGTGGTATTGGTTGCATAGTGGTTGGTGATTTAGACTCGAAGGAGATATACTAAGTATGTACGTTTGATAGTGTACACTTATACTATTTAATAAAATTGATAAGTAAAATAACAATGCTTAGAGAATCGATATTTATAAGTATACTCCGGTAATTCATCCGGTAACCTCGAGTTTTCTAGTTTAAATTGTATCGATTATATGCAAAGACACGTTTTCATTACGCTAAACCATTTATAGAAGTTTTATATTTTATAAAATTATAAAATATAGTTTTGTCTTTTAGTCGATTTATTAAAATAATAAAATATGTTATTATTTTTGTCCATTTTGTCGGATTTTTAAGAAAGTGGAAGGAAATTTTTGGTTAAAATATTCTAAGTATAATATTTTTATAAAATTTTGGTATGACCCGTTCGTTTATAAAACGTTTTCCAAGGTTTTAACCCTCATTTTCCAAACATTTTCCCTAAAACAAATCAATTCCGACAAAACGACCAAAATCCACATTTCGCGACATTTATCAAGACGCATTTCTCCAAACGATTTCCTAACTACCCTAGTATACGATGAAGTCGTTTTTCAACGCATCAAATAAACCCTCAGAACTATAATATATAATTATAGAAAATACATATACGTATACGTAAGCAAAGTATCATACAAATTATTCTTAGAAATAAATAATTAAGTAATCAACACTGGGGTTTTATCGTTTTCCGCGGCGAGAGAGAATGGAAATTAGTTCAAGGTTGCTAAATCGTTCAAGCTGATGTTCATTCAAGTTTTTGGTTTTGGTTTTAAAACTATTTTTTATACTAAAAATTAACTAATATTAATCTCTAAGATTAAAAACTAAAAGATTAAACAAAAATTGATCTAAATATATAAATGACAAATATGATTGCTAAGTGACGTGAAATGTTCCTTAAGTGTGGGCTTAGGTTTAATGAATTAAAATCATTAGAAAACATGTTTCAAGAAATTAAATGACAAGTAAAGTAAAATGCTTTTTAAAATAAATGACAAGTATTTAAATTTCATTAAAAGTAAATGACGGTATGTAAATTGGAAATTTTCTAAATGACTATTAATTTTTTAAACCTTTTTTTTTAAAAACAGCACTTCTTAATTCCAAATCATAAAATCATTAACAAGCATTAATTAAATACTTCGTTACTCATAATGATAAAATAAAGCAAAGATTAAAAAAAATATTTTAAAAAAAATTAAGTTTTATACTAATATTGAAAAAAGGATAGAAAATGGGACCAGAATTGAGACCCGCAATTTAAACGTTAACCATACCCGATTTAATTTAGTAAAACAAATTACCAAATTCGGTTCTAGGCTAAATGAAACTCGTAAGCTCTCGCATCATGAGGTTGACGAGTGCAAAAAATCACAATAATAGTTAAAACTGTTATTATTAAGTCAATCTATTACAATTGATGCTTTCTGTTTTTAATTCTTGCCCAAACCACGTTATTTCACAATCAAGAGGCCCAAACAATTCAAATATGGCCCAAATATTTAAACTAATGCAAGCCCAAGGAAATTTCTACAAACCGAACAAAAGAAGGCCCAATAGCTATTTTCTATAAACCAAACGCACTGCTATTCGGATGGGGAATTAAGCACAATTTTAATAAATCTGACAAGTAAAATTTAATAAGTTAAACCAGTTCTAATTTGTCTAAATGAATAAGCAACAAAAATAAGCTAAGTGAAAAAGACGATATAAATAAGCAAAAGAAGACAACTAGATCGACTTTAAGAAAAGCTTGATCTGGTTTGATATGAGCTTCTTTTAGAACCTAAAGAACGAAAATAGATGAAGAGTTTATTCGTGAATAGAAAATAAGTTGCGGAAGAATAGAAATATGCAATCCATTGCTTATTTGAAATCTAAGTAAGTAAAAGCTTTTTTAAGGGATTATTCAATCTAAGCTTATGAAGAAAACAAAACAATGAAATGAAAAAGCTAAGATTAAGCTTATCAGGTTCATGTCTTTATCGAGATAAGCCAGGTCAATAAGCCACGAAAATAAGCCTCTAAAAAGCTTAAGACAAATAAGCTTTAAAAGAAAAGAAAGAAGAAAGAAAGAAGTAACCAAGAGATTAAGCAACACTAACCAACCTTCATTTCATTAACTCTACAAGCTACAATAAGTTCGCAAAATAAGCTGTAAAAGATGTTTACAAAATAAGCTAGACTAAATCCTAAATAAGCTACTTAATCTAATCCTCTACTACTTTACTAAATGAAAAAGAAAGAAAACTACGAAAGAAAAAAAAATTATGGCAGAAACAAAAATAATGAAGAAAGTTTATTCCCCGGTGTTCGCTCTCTTCCGTATCCTTAAATAACCCAATGATTCGCTCTCTTCATTTTCGATCCTCCAATCCAAGAAATCCATGTCTCGACACCACATTCGACAATTTATTTTGATTAATTCGGAGAGCACGTGACCTGTTGAGTAGTTTTTTTGGGGCAACATGGGATGCTTATGCAGGGTGATATCATCCATTTATATATAATGGATTAATTTTTAGGCTTCATTTGGGCTTTAGTTGGGCTTAGGCTAGTCCGGCCCATAAAATGGGTTACGGGCTAGCCTAATAAAATCCGAGGGTATCGTTGGACTCGTAATCTCGCGCTCTTTCCAATGGCATGCTCGGAAATTTTCACGACTTTGTTTTGATTTTGAATATTAGGCACTCTTGATCGAAGCGAACCCGTAATTACCCGTTTTTGCATTGTTTTCAATCATTTTTTTCCCTGCAAGACATAAAAATACCAAACAAACAAATTTGCAATATAATTAAGCATTATTTTAGCAATATTTGTCCGTTTAATAGTGTTTGATTGGGGTTTATTATATAAAATATGTGTGTTTTGAGGCAAACATTAATTTCCCCCTACACTAAGCCTTTATGGTCCCTACGCGCAATTGTAAAATAAAACGTCACCTTCTCCACACCCCCCCCGACCACCGGGAATAAATATTAAATCCCCCTTTTTAACCTATGACCCTCATCAAACAAGACAAGAAAAGGTTCCATTAAGAAGGTTCAAAAAATCATTATATTTCGAAAGCGCACTGTTTTAACCATTATTTAATAATAATGAAAACTAAGATAAGAAGTAAATACATTATTTAAAACGCGCACGCGCTCTCAGTAACGGGAGTTTGTCATCCTGAGCTTTCGTGCAATCCCCAAACTAAGCTTTTAAATCGGAAATCACAGTTAAATATAAGATTAGGATGGCTAACACTATTCATAAATGCTAATTGTGTAAGTTATAAAACGTAACTTTTCGCTCCCCTTTATCCATTCCTAAATTCCTCTAAAGATTTTACTATTATTATTAGTGACAAATAAATTAAGTCCTTATTAATATAAAGTAAACCCGGTTTAGACCATAATTAGTTTGAAATCCTTTCCTAAAGAGACGATATGGTGAGAATAAGGTCAACATTAAGGTTCTAAATTCGCATGATTTAGGGGCTATCCTTTTTATTTCATCCAAAACAACTCAACTACGAGTCCAGAGACGGAGGCTTTATTTAGATAACCCCGAAGTTGAAATTTGGCTTTATACTTATTATTATTGCAACATTATTAAACCTCAGTCCTTTATAAGGCTGCAACATCGGTTGTGAGCCGGCAAGATGCAACAAACTTTTATCAGTCTCGGATTATTATAACTATGTGCCTTATTTAGATGACTACAACATCGGTTGTGAGCCGGCAAGATGTAGTAAACTTTTATCAGCCCATAATTTTTATTATTATTCTTTCCTCCACCCTTTAAACGACTATCACATCGGTATGCGAGCCGACCATGATACAGAAGTCTTATTTCAGCTTTGGTTTATTACCTAATTAATATTATAGCCAAATTTCAAGTCTCGTGGTCTTTTAACAACTGCCACATCGGTATGCGAGTCGACCATGGTCCAGGAGTCTATTTCCCTACAACATTGACAAAACCTCGATATGTACCTTACTTTTACCAGAAGGAATCTCTACGAAGTGATTTAAACTAAGAATCATAAAAACCTAAAGCAACTTTATTTTATTCAACATATA
>BQNB010118657.1:6493-20951 GCA_026074375.1 Tanacetum coccineum
ATCGGACATACTATTTGCTTGGAGCTCGAAAAATATCAAGTTGCCTCTTAAGATATTTCTTCTACTCCACATGTTTTACCAACATAAAACATGAAAATTTCTATATCCTTTTCAAAGATGAAAAGAATATGACCTTGACATCCATCTCACACATGCAATGTTGGGGTCATGTTGAATCTACTTGCTCAAATGAACCTATTCCAACTTACGCAACTTTAGAAATCTAAAATCTTAAAAAAAACCTTTCTCTTAAATACTTTCTCATTTGTGTCAAAAATATCTTCTTACTTCTTACTACATTGATTAATACAAATAAAAAACATTTTTGTATGACTTGTCTCGTGAACATATACAAGGAAACACATGGTCAATATGTCGTTTCAAACACGTTCATTGTAGCTACATTAAAAGGAGGCTTAGGGTTTTTCTCCCAAAATAAAACAATTTTTTTGTCATCGAGTCGAGAAAAACCGCACCTCCAACATATCAAAACTTTACTCAAAAACTTAAAAAAATCTTGTCTGCCCATTGGTCGGTGCCATTCAAACTTCAAGCCGGTTCCCTTTTCAGAATAGGACCGGCAGAACCGGCAGACCTGTTCTCTGGTATTAAAATACGAATTTTTCAAATTTAAATTCAAACTTTCCCTCCTTGTCACATCACTTAGACTCTAAATATAGAAGTTGACCTTAGCCATAATCTAATCATTAGATTTTAACTAAGTTAACAAGCAAAACATTTAAGTCTAACTCAAATAGTGCACAATTCTTGCCCATCTTCCTCTATAAATAGTGCACAATTCTTGGCCATCTTCTTCACTCCTACCTCTTGTGTCTTTCCTTTCTTCACAATGCCTAAAGAGAACAAAACTAATCTAAAACGAACCGCAAGAATTAGTGTTAGGCCATGTTGCTTTGTCAATCCAAGAACTTCTCCTCCCTATCAACCATTCTCTCCACCATCAGACTACACATCGGGAGCTCCACCAACTTCTCCAATAATCTCTCCACCACTATCTCTAATAAAAATTAACTCCAATGAAAATTGCTTGCTTACTCCTAAGTCAACTCCTCCTCCATTGACTACGCCACCACCCGCTCCTACTCAACCATCCAAGCTCACCTCACCGGTAGCTATTAACCTTGATCCCATTGAACTCTTGTTCTCTACTCCACCATCCTCTCCATCTCTACTCGATGTGCTAGGTGATCTTCCACCATCAACAACAAATCCATCACCTCCTAGACCATCCTTTGCAACCATTGAACGGTTGGCAAATGAGCCACCTCCTATTCCTCCCATAAACTCTACTTTTCCCTCGCCGACTCCGGAGATAGAACCAACACCTCCTCCTCTCCCTCCACATTGCTTGCCACCTCCACCATCTCAACTCCCACCTCTTTCGCCATTGGGACCCAACAACCCTCTTCCCTTGCTCACTCATGAGATGTATTGTGAAATTTTCCAAAGGACTCAAGTCTTAGTCGACAACCTCCAAGGAGAAATGAGATTCATTCTCAACCACATTCTCGGCCGCCTAAATGTCATAACGCCTAACATCTAATAATAAGACTTAAGTAGTAAAACAAAATAATAGATTCATTAGGAACCTTCGTTAAGAATCTCTTGTCTTATTGTAATGTCTTTATGCTCTCTCTAATAAAATTAATTGTGCTTTATTGATCATCTTATGTTGTTGTATTATCCTTTATACCTGAATAAAAAGCATTTGTGATTGGACATTTGTTATCTTCTTTAATAATTATGTGTAAAATTCATGGACTTTGACTTTTTATAAGTTAGTATGTGCCATTATCTAACAAACCGGTGCCTTTCATAGGACAGCACCGGCTAGCCGGTACTACAAAGGCGATTTCTATTTCTTGGACCCCTAACTTTTCTTTGTAGGTACTCACAAAGCAAGGAGGAGCATATCTCATTGTTTCTAACATATTTCTTTTGTAGCATTCATCAAGGGGGAGCTTTCCATCTTGACAATATCTCTACATTTCTCATACATTTGCATTCCATTTTTGTTTCGACAAAAAGGGGGAGAAAGTAACCAAGTTTAAATACATGTCTAATCATCCCTAATATGTTTTGTCATCAACAAAAATGGAAAGATTGTTAATACAAATAAACCGGTTTCAAACAAAACGTTTTACAATCAACTGAGACTAAGGTTTTATTAATGACAAAACATAACAAACCTCTTATTATCTCACAAACATGATTTCTTTACTATCTCCCATCTTTGCAGAAAAACACATGCAACTTGAAAAAGTACACAAATCTTTTTAAACCCTAACTTTACACAAAATCATCTTACACTTATTAATTTAATTATTTCATTTAGTGTATAATCATATGCAGCAAATCCAAGGAAAATCTCATAAGATTACACAAGATTTCTCAAGATTTTTCAAATCAAAATCCGGATTTAGTTACTGTTTGCCGGTGCCCTTAGTTTTGCCAGCCGGTGTCATTGGTAAATAGCACCGGAAGAACTGGCCTACAATAAAATGTTTGGCTATAAATACCAAGCTATTTCTCATGTTTTGACACACCTTTCTCATCTAATCTTCTCTCTAATCAACTGATCTCTCTCTCTCTAGCATCTCTTCTTCTAATTCTTGTGTAGGTAATTCACTTCAAGAAAGGAATTGCCAAATACGCGAAAGTTTCAAGCACGCATCAAAAGTGTTTTAATCTTGATTCTTCTTCTTACTTCTTTCAAAAGATCATCTTGCTGTGATTAATTGTTGTATTGTTAATTGTACATCAAGTGTAGTTGTGTTATCATCGATTCTCGTGTGTGAGAAATTTGGTGATCATCTTTGTAACCTATAGAAGTGTACCATCGTTGTGAAGGCTTCTCCGCCAAGTGAAAGGAGCTCGGTGACTAGTGTTTAACAAACTCTCGAGTAGGTGACTCGGGGAGTGGAGTAGGGCAAGGAAGGTGTCCTTGTAGCCAAACCACTATAAATACTTGTGTCCCGGTAATCTCTTTCTATACTCTATATTTTCTTTACTCTTACATATCTTACTTATTAATTGTCAAACATCAATATCTAGATCACTTCACCAAAAAAGTTTCAAACAAAGTGTTTTACAAGTTTTAAAAGGCCAAAAATTTAGAAAACTATTCAACCCCCCTTTTATTCCACACTTTACAATGCATATTGTACTCTCATTATCAATGTAGATCTTTGTGTTTATAAAATTGAACCCATAGTCTAACATTTGATTCTGAATCCACAAAATTTGCCCACAACAGTTGGCAGCAGCAACATACTCTGCCTCTGTAGTAGAAGTAGCCACAATTGTCTGCTTCTTGCACTACCATGAAATAAGTCTCCTGCCAAAAAATTGACAACCTCCTATTGTGGATTTTCTGTCAAGATTTGCTCCAGCATAATCACTATCTGAGTAGGCTTCCAGGTCAAATGATGACACTCTAGGATACCAAAGGCCCAGTTTAGGTTTGCCTTTGAGGTACCTAAAGATCCTCTTCACAGCATGAAGATGTGAGGTTTTTGGAGTTACCTAAAACCTAGAACAAGCACAGACTGCAAACATAATATCAGGCCTAGAGGCAGTCAAGTACATTAAAGAGCCAATCATGGATCTATAAAGATGTATATCCACATCAGCAGCTTCTTCATCCTTGGTTAAAGGCTTCTAGGTCTCAATTGGAGTACTGGTAATCTTCACACTAGCAAAATCAAACTTTTTTAGGATCTCTGCAACATACTTATCATGGCTTATGAAAATACCATCTACTTTCTGCTTGACCTGTAATCCAAGAAAGAAGGTGAGCTCTCCCATAGAACTCATCTGGAATCTGCTCTTCATCAATGCATCAAAGACATCACACCAAGACTTCTTTATAGAGCCAAAAATAATATCATCTACATAAACTTGCACCAACATGATATCATTCTTGTCTTCCTTGATGAAAAGAGTCTTGTCAATGGTTCCTCTTCTGTATCTACTCTTCAATAAGAAGGTAGATAAAGTAGCATACCAAGCTCTGGGAGCTTGATGTAAACCATACAGAGCTTTTACAACTTTGTAGACCTTCTTAGGGAACTTAGGATCTACAAAACCTGAAGGTTGAGTCACATACACCTCCTCATCAATTGTGCCATACAAGAAGGCACTCTTCACATCCATTTGATAAACTATGAATCCCATATAAGAAGCAAAGGCCAAAAAGATCCTGATAGCTTCAATCCTAGCCACAGGATCAAAAACCTCATCATAGTTTATCCCTTCCTCTTGTCTATATCCCTGGGCAACCAACCTTGCCTTGTTTCTAACTACAACACCTCTTTCATCCTTTTTATTCCTGTAAACTCATTTTGTTCCAATTGCCCTCTTTCCAAAAGGTAAATCAACCAGAATCCAAACTTTTTGAATCTTGAATTGCAGCAGCTCTTCCTACATGGCATCAACCCAACTTTCATCATCAAGAGCTTAAGATATCTTATTGGGTTTAATCTAAGAAAGGAAACAAGCAAACAAATAGTGTTGGAAATCCTTGTGATTATTTCGTCTCTGCTTTTGAATATAGCTAACAAAAGCATGAGCTCCAGAACTTTTGTGTACTTTGCTCCTTGTCTGAACTGCTGAGGTCGGATCTTCAAGAATTTGAGTTATAGGATGAATGGAGTGTATCCTTGATGTGGGAATAGGACTAACATTCATAATGGTTTCAAAATTAGGGAAGTTAGCCACTGCACCTTCATCATCATAAGATGCATTGGTAAAAATCCTATCACTTGGATTGTCATAACTATCCTCAAGAGCAGGCATTTGAGAATCATCTTGGTCATTGTTGTTTAGATCAGGTCCACCAGTACTAAAAACATTTGAAGGACTGGCAATACTAATTGGTGTGCTAACAGTATTAATTGTGTTAGTACTGGTAGCTCTAGCAGCTCCTGCTTGAAGAAGCAAATCCTCAGTACTTTGAGCAAACTCCTTTCTAAAAACTTCAGCTGCATCATTGGCCTTTTTTTCTTGTCTTTTAAGTCTTTCAAGCTCCTCCAAAAAGGCTTGATCATCTTGATCCTTTGGCTCCTCATTTGTCATTGGACCAGTATCCCCATTAGTCTTTTCATCTTCATTCTTTGCTTTTGAGCTTTTGACTGTTGAAGTATAAGAAGACCATAATGGCAGTACAAAGTATTCCTGAGCAGGTTTAGCTTCTATTTCAGAGTTTCCTGCATCAATATTATCTTGTGTACCTGCATTATGATTAGCTTCTTTTGCACCTACAGTTTTGTTAGCTTTATTTTCTGCAGTAACGGGTTGATAGTTCATTGAATCAGTTAAATAATCAAGATCAAACAGCCAATTAGGTCCTTTCCTTGCAACATTAGGTTTATTTTCTAAAAAGTTTATATGCAGGTTTTCTTCAACCCTCTTGGTTTCTAAATTATATACCATAAAAGCCTTGTTATTTAGAGAATACACAACTAAAAACCCTTCATCAGACTTTTCCTCAAACTTGCCCAGGTGGTCAATGGTATTCAATATGGTCACATGGCACCCAAAAGGTCTTATATAGCTTATGATTGGTATTTTACCAGTTATAAGTTCATAAGGTGTCTTGTTTTGAGGCTTGGTCTCTAATACCCTATTAAGGACATAGCAAGCAGTACTAACTGCTTTAGCCCAAAAAGTGTTAGGTAAAAATGAATCTGCTGGCATTGTTCTAGCAGCCTCAATTAGGGTCCAGTTCTTCCTCTCAGCAACTCTATTTTGTTGTAGAGTTCTGGCATTACTGTATTCCCTCTTGATCCCTTTTGACCCACATAATTCAATAATGTCCATGTTCTTGAATTTTGTACCATTATCACATCTAATAGTTTTAACCTTTTGATTTAATTGGTTCTCAGTTTGTCTTATAAAGTCCTTAAGGATTCCACCAATTTCATCCTTAGTTCTTAAAAACAACACCCAACTAAACCTGCTAAAATCATCAGTGATAACAAGGCAATAAGTCTTATGGTTTATGCTCCTTACAGATGTGGGTCCAAATAAGTCCATATGTAAAAGCTGTAAGGGCTGACTAATAAAGCTTACTAATTTGGCCTTACAGGAGGCTTTCTGTTGCCTTCCTTTCTAACAAGCAACACAGGTGTGGCCATTTTGAAAAATCTTTGAAGGTAAACCTCTTACAAGGTTTCCCTTCATAAGTTTGTTTAAGTTATTAAAGTTAACATGACCCAACCTTCTATGCCATTTGTTAGATTAATCAACTGTGGCCTTTGCAATCAAACAAGCTAAACCTCTAGTAGGAATAATGTTCTCTAGGTTGAAACTGTACATATTGTTTTGTCTGGGGACTCTAAGTAGTACTTGATTTTCATTAGGCAACTTAAAGTTAGGGGACAACACAAGACATTCAGTGTCTGTGAAGAGAACCTTGTTCTTCTTGTCACACATCCGTGACACGGAAAAAATATTAAAATGCTGTAGTTCTTTCACAAAGCACACATCCTCAAAGTCTAACTTTCCAGTTTTTATTTTTCCTTTACCAGATATATAACCTGTACTACCTCCAAAAGCAACAGGGCCACCATTATAGTCTTGATATTCAACAAAATAGGCTTTGTTTCCAGTCATGTGCCTGGAACATCCACTATCCACAATCCCTTTGTTCTTTAAAGCTTTTTGTGGATCATCCTGCACATCAAATAAGAGAAATTAGTTTCTCTTAGGGACCCAAGCCATTGCTGACTTGGGTCTGCCTAGTGGATCTTTAAAATTAACATTTTTACTAAAGTTTGATCCACTATTGTATTTGGAGACTTTGTTCCAGAAATGTCTTTTGGGTCTCCAATTACAACCTGCTGAGGCCTTAATAGCAGTTTCCCTTTTTTCCCAACAGCACTAACTGTTTTGTCCCCAGCAGTATTTACTTTAAGATTTGTAAAATTTACTTTTGGTGCTGTTGTTCTATTAAATGGCCTTCTAATAGGTGAATGAGACTTATAAAAATTATTTCTTGGTCTGATTTCATTCACAATGGGTCTGGCAATATTAACTTTTCTAGCAGTACTAGTTTCTGCTGCTTGACTAGAAGGATTTTGTCTAGCAGCATTAACTAAAAATATGCCAGTTTTAGTTAGTACTGCTTTTGGAACAAACTTGTTTTGATGATTCAATCTTTGCACATTGTTCCATACAGGTCTATTCTCCTCTTGACCATTACCCTTACCCTTTTTTTTGTTCAATTCAACCTGTTTAGCCATTTTTTTCTCATGAAAGTCACAATCTTTAATAAGATGGCTAAAGCTACCACATACAAAGCATGCCTTTTTAGTGAAATCATATCCTAAACCCAACTTTTTGGTCATTAAGCCATTCCAGTCTCTCTTGTTAGCTTTAGGACTTGGACTACATGTGTTTTGTTCTTTAACAGTTTCCCTAGGAGTTTTTACATGCTTAACAGTATTAACAAAAGCAAAATTAGGTTTTTCCTGTTCTTTTGAAGGTTCAATCACATATTCATCATCACTGTCTGACTCATACTCCTCAATGATAGGAGCATCAGACCAAACTTTAGGTTGACTAACAACTTTGGGTTCAACTACAACTGGTTCAGGCACAGATTCAAGTGTTTCTACACTAGAATTGGTTTCACAAGAGTCAAAATCACTAGTCTTAGCATCAGATTCACTAGTTTTAGACTACTTTGGACCATATGTAAAATTTGACTCATCTATTCTAAAATCAGATTTAGAAGGCATGTAGATTCCTGTCATTGGAGGGGGAACTGCATGCATTCCTTCAACTTTTGCAAGTTTATCATTCACAGGACCGTCTTCTACATCACTAGACCGACTGTCAAACACACTTTCAAGAACTTCTTTTTCATAACTTAAGACACCTTTATGTATTTGATTTCCATACCCAAGCCCAGATTTGTCCCTAGTACTCATCTGACTATTTAGCAGTTTACTAAGGCCTTTAGAAGAACTTTGAAAATTTTCTAGTTTGGTTTTTAATTCTTCCTTTTCTTTTACAGCTTCTGATAATAGTTTCTTATGATATGTGAGCACATTAGTTTTATCATCTAAATCAATTTTCATAAACCTAATTTTTCTTCATAAATAAGTTGATTTTGTTGGTGACATACTAATTGAGCTTCTACCTTTTTTAAAGCTTGAGTATAGGCTTGAATTTCTATACTAGCATCACCAAGTTGTTCCCTTTGTTCATCATATAATTTCTTAAGCTTAGCATAAGATTCCACACATTCTTTTGAACAAGATGTTACCTCAGTGTCTGAGCCTGAATTGCTGTAAGCCATCAAAGCAAAGTTCTCTTGCTCATCTTTTGCATGACCAGTCCAATAAACACCCTCCCCATCAAGAGTTACCAAAGCCTTAGGTTCCTCCTGTTTTCCAAGTCTCCTCCCATTGTCTTTTGCTTTATATCCAGTGTTCCATGTATCTCTCCTTCTGCTTTCTTGATTTCTATTTGATCTACACTCTCTAGCAAAGTGCCCTGTATTATAGCAATTGAAGCACTCAACCTTGGTCTTGTCAAAGCCAACTGGTTCCTTGGCATCAAACTGCAGTCTTCTTCCTGTCTTCTTGTAAAACTTCTTCAATCTCATGGAAATCATGACCACTTCCATTTTAAATCCATCTATTCTAAATCAAACTCATCATTCTGTTCAAGATCTTCATGATCCAATTGTGGACCACTTGATTGATTAGCAAAGAAAGAGTACATGAGTTCATCAGCGTATGATGAAGATCCTTCCTTTTGTGAGTTATGGCCAGAAGAAGTAGAAACACCATAAGCAGTACTAACATCATTAGTACTGCTAGTGCTTTCAGAAGAAACAAATGCCACATTTTGTGTGCTAGAAGATGATGCAGTAGAGCCTTTAATATCAGACTTAAAGACTCTAAGATTGTTATAGAGATCATCAAAACTAAGAGTATCTATTCCTAGCTTGGTCCTCATTATCAAGGATACTTGGGACCAAGAAGCAGGTAAAGACATAAGAAACTTCTGATTGCCATCTTCAGTGGATAAACCTGCACTATGAATCTCAAGTTGACTTAGAAGACTCTGAAACATGTCATAACCTTTGTGCAATCCTTCTGAATTTGATACAGAAAAGATTTCAAATTGTTGCTTGAGAATGTATTCCTGCATCTTCTTAGATTCATCATTGCCACCAAATCTGGATTTGATAGCTTCCCACATATCTTTAGCATCAGTCATTTCGTGAAATTTTGCTAAATGTTCTTCTGGTATAAACATGAGCAAGGTAGTCTTTGCTTTTCTTTCTCTTTCTCTAGCCAAAATCTCTTCAACAGTTTAAGGAGGCAAAACCCTTATTTGTCCATTTGTATCTGTTGAGACTTGTACTAGACCATTTCCCTTTTGTATGAATTCCCATATAGGATCATTTGTATGCCATAAGTAATGTTTCATTTTCATGGCCCATATGTAATACTCACCTTTCTTCAGAACATGGAGTTTAATAGTTGACAGAGTGTGAGGGGCTTGTTGTGTAGGTGTAACTGGTGGTGGTGGTGGTGATGGATTATCATTATTAAATTCATCTTCTCCTGCCATTGAATAGATCTGAAAGGTAAAGGTTTATAACAGATCTATTTTGATTCTTCTTACTCAGAGTTTCTCAACAAGCTCTGATACCACTTGTTGATCCCAGTCTGATTAGATGTTTCTAGCATGTTAAGGGTGGTAGCTAATCTGGATAGATCCAAACCAACTACAAGAGAAACAATGACTATGAACAATATAAGTTATACGGAAACTAACTTATACTGCTAAGAAGAACAATGAATAAAACAGAACTTTGATTACTATTAATCTGCTAGGTTACAGATTACTAACTAGGAATATTTGTGAAACTTGTATCTCTAACCAGTGTCATAGGGTTCCTTTTATACACCAAGGAAACCCTAATAGGCTTACAAAACGCGTTAAGTAATCATGCATATCTATTCCTAATATATCTCATGCATATCACTTAAACAGTACTATCTATATATGCTAGCAGTACTAACTTACTACTAACAGTACTAACTCTACTACCAGTAGTAACACATATACTGGCAGTACTAACTATTTATAACTAATAGTACTAACTACTTAGTCTATTTTCTTGAATCTTTAGCATTCTTCACCAGCAGCACTAAGTAGAACTAGCATTAGTAACTTGTATAAGTAGCAACACTAAGTTGTAGAAACTTCTGAAACCCAACAATAAATTCTCTACACCGTTCTTCCAACATTAGTGCAAGATTAAGTCACAAGAACGGGAAATTCTACTTCAGTTTCAAGCTTGGTATATCGAGTTTACTCTATCAGTGGTTACTTAAAATAGCCTACAAAGGGGTTGGTAAAGAGATAGTCAGTGAGAGTTTATGAGTAGAGATTTGATCATCAGTTGATTCTCACAGGATGGATTTGAGCTAATTTATTCTTCACACAATAATTCAAGTATATGTGCGTACAAGGCTTTGTTGATTCCGAGGTATCAAAACCATAAAGGGGGGAAAGAGTAGATACACCAGAACACACAACAAGCACACGTGATAAAGCCCATGCCTTCTTCTTACTTTAGGTCATCCCGGGAAGACGAATGTCATAACCACAGAGAAAATCAGTGTTTCAACTTGTTACTTTCAGGTGCATTATTTCAACCATATGTGGGAAGAAATATCTTGTTATTTTTAGTATGCATTATTTGAGCTTCTAGGGGAAAGAGATGTGAGAAGAATTATTCAAACGTGACAAGATATGTTGCTGATCCAATTAATGTTTCCCTGAATGGTTAATCACTAAGCTTATTATTAAAGAAGCAATAATATTCGATATGGGTATTCTACAAATTCCGCTATGAACTTAATTATTCTAAGCTTGAAAGAAAGCTTTGAAACTGCTCTAGAGAGAATTGCTTGTTTAGGGGGAAGCTAAGAAAGCTTCTAAAAGAAGAATATATGGCATGAATTAGGGGGAAGCTGATTCAAAAGATTCTTCTTAACCAAGAAGTGTATGGGTTACCTAGTTCATGCCTATTACAGTATTTCTCCTACAAGTTACTACAAAGATGATTCATGTTGAAGTGCATACTTAAAGTCAAAGACCACAGAAGACATCATCAGTATTGGAAGCTTCATGGAAGTTCTTCTTCTTAATCAATATGTACTTGTTAGGAAAATAATGTAAGTAATTCCGTATATTGTCTCATGGGGGAAGATTGTTAGGAATGCATTTATGTGATGACACTTACGAAATTACTATAGTTTATCATAGCACCATACGTAGGGACTAGAATAGGCATTATTGTAAACTTAGCATACATATGGGCTATAAATACCCCTCTATGGCTTCTATAAAGGGGTGAGACTCTTGTATTAATTTTACACTTTCATTCTATTTTACACCTTTTACTTTCTCTCTCTACTTTCTTACTAGAAACATGACTATCTCTACTTTTTAGTCTCCCCAACCCCGAATATATGATTCTCTAGATCTCACACTTCATTTTTGGTGTGATCCCTCAATTACACATTCATGATATGCATTTCATCATAGGCTTGGCGAGTATACA
This sequence comes from Tanacetum coccineum, assembly GCA_026074375.1. Classification (NCBI taxonomy): domain Eukaryota; kingdom Viridiplantae; phylum Streptophyta; class Magnoliopsida; order Asterales; family Asteraceae; genus Tanacetum; species Tanacetum coccineum. Next base: position 18,111 of record BQNB010118657.1, read on the forward strand.
AAACTCCACCTGACAAAGTCAAGACAATCCTTAAAGGCAACATTAGGTAAACCAATGTTATAGGTTAAGGGTGAATCAATCTTAATGCAATATTGACCGATAATGTAACTAGAGTAAAGACGAAACAACCGTAAGTGAACAAGTGCCAAGTAATTGCTCATCTAATACTCAAGCATAGAAAATGTCAGGATTAAGTGCAACAAATAATGATTAAGGGAACGAACAGGCATGAGATGCACATTTAAAAGGTGTAAAACTAAAAATGAACAAACAAATAGTCTACTATCCGCAATCTCCTCGTCACTAGTCACCGTCCAACCATTAGTCCAAGTGTCAAGACGCGATAATCTAATCATCATCAATAATGAGCTAGTGTGATATAGTTTAGATGTCCAAATTTGCCATATAGAATTGTCATGGCAAAATAATGTACACTAGCTCAATCTTTAAACAAACTAGTTGGTATATAAACGTCACCAACTCGAAAATTATCCTCTAACTACATACAAGGTAATCATCATAAATCATAAATTTGACTGGTTTTATAATTTAACCAACACGTATACATTTATGCTATAGATTTTCACTATTTTTTTAATTCTGTAGCATGAAGTATTTTAATAAGTGCAAAACATCCCCCCACTTAAGATAAACTATGTTGAAAATAATAATGACTAAAGGGGTCTTCATGGATCAAAATGGTAAGTCTTCCACGAAAGTGCAATTCATGTGACAACTGGCAATTCCTTTTACTTTAAGATTTCTGTTTTAATGATTTTGCGTACTATTTTTACTTTTTACTGTTGTGTGAATTAAATTACGTAAAACCGAGAAGTTTATCCTGTGTATAACTAAAAATCGTCATTAGACCCGTTTCGGCTTTCAAATAAGTGTAATATTTTTATGACTATCACGTTTCGACTTATCGAGCATATATTTAATTTATTATATTTTTATTTTAGTTATCGCGTGTTTTTAATTTTTATGATTACGTATATGTTAACTAGATCATTATGCATGCATGCACATGCATACATTTCTCAAATTTGAGATCTTTCCTAGCTTAAAATTCAAAATGTTGATCAAATTGGACCCCCTTGTGTGTCCTTGTGGTTCGTCCGCTCCTACCCAACCCAACATACCTCTACAATTTTCTCAAGCTTATTCCCATGGTACACTTGGTATAGTCCTTTTGGTCTTGCTAACCTTGGATGCCTTTCATTTTGTGCAAGCATATTAAGACCACATTCATCTCATAATTCATTCATTCTCTCATTTACTTCTCTTACTAAAACACACACATAGAAAAATCTATCTTCTTATTTTGCCTTTTCTTTCTTGTTTGACGCCACCACCCGAACAGACACACTTTTGTGTTTTGTTTTTTTATCTTCACGAATATTGTTGGTTAGTTACTAGTGATTCTTGGTTATTGTTTTTGGATTATTCAAGATTTCATTCGGGTATTATTTGAGTTCATTCCGGGTTAAGATTCTTCATTCTTTCATCACTTTTTTACACCTTGTAAGCTATATTAATCATCTCTTTTCTTTATATATTTCGTACACTTTCGTTCATAAACATCATCTTTCGATTCTTTCAAAAACATCATCACCCGTGTTTGCGAAAATGATTTTTAGACAAAACTAACAAGATAAAAATGGTTGTACAACTTATTTGAGTTTTTGAGTTATTTTTAATATTGTTGTACTTTTAGGATTATTTTGTGATTAAGAGTGTTAAAAATGGATTATAAGTGGTTAAAAGTGATTTATGATGAGTTTGTAACAATCGGTGGAAGGGATTAGGTAGACTTGAAGTTGTTGAATGTTGTAACAATCGGTAAAAGGGAATTAGGTTAGTTTTGAAGTTGTGTGGTTTGCGGATAAAAATATATTGTAGTTTTGTGTATAAATACTTGTTGTCTAGATTTTTAACAAAGTAAAACGAGTCGTTAAAAACACTTTAAAAGCTCGAGAGTCTAAAAATATATTAGTACCTTTAAATACGAACGCGTAGATGTAAAGATCGCTAAAAACGGACTTAAAACGAGTGAGTTATTACTAAATGAAGTTCGGACGAAAACTAGTAATTTTCCAGCTCAAAATTGTTTTTGACACAATCTGTCTAGTTTATGTTTTTGGGTTTTCGACGCATTTTGAGTCCGATTCGGGCAAAATTTATAAAAGAAAACTTGTAGAACACGATTTTTTATGAGCTGTTTGGAAATTAAAATAGCATTTTTTGGCATTTTTGAGTCTGAACGAGCTATAAAACACTTAACAAATATTATAGTATCACTTATATATTACTTATGTGCGTCAAAAACTTTCTAAAAGTATTATTAATAAGTGAAGTATGATTTATAATAGTTAGTAACATAAAGTATAATGGTATTGAATATAATGACGGATAAAACTTGGTAACTAAACTTGATAGATTACTTAGCGTGTTTTAGGCGAAATATGAATTTAACGGAAATATTTATGAAACGGATATTGTGCGAGATCTCTTAAATGTTAATAAATAATAATGGTTTTGTTTAACGTCAAAACTTAATAAAAATAGTGGTTTTGTTTAAACATCAAGACATAATAAAATTAGTAATTTTTGTTGTGTGTCGAGACTTAATGAAAACAATATACTTTTTGAGTACACATTTTTGACTTACTTAACTAAAACGCAAACACGATCGGGTGATGAGAACATTGTAAACTTGGCATGTGCATCATCACTATTGACTGCATGAACCTAAAGCAATACACTTTAACTAGGCCGCGTTAGGACATTCGTACTCATTCTACAGTTGTTGATTATTCCTGCTTCACCTTCTGCAAAACG
>BQNB010118658.1:3926-18478 GCA_026074375.1 Tanacetum coccineum
GTATCTTGTTCTGAAAGTAGTCTTGGGAATATCTTCATCCCTGACTCTCAGTTGATGATAGCCTGATCTTAAGTCAATCTTTGAGTAAATACTTGAACCTTGAAGTTGGTCAAATAAGTCATCAATCCTGGGTAATGGGTAACGATTCTTTATGGTAAGTTTATTCAACTCCCGATAATCGATACACATTCTGAAAGATCTATCTTTCTTTTTAACAAATAAGACAGGAGCTCCCCAAGGTGAAGTACTTGGTCAAATGAAACCTCAGTCTGCCAACTCTTGAAGTTGGTTAGATAGTTCCTGCATTTGTGAAGGAGCTAATCTATAAGGTGCTCGAGCTACTGGTGTCGCTCCTGGAATTAAATCAATTTGAAATTCTACTTGACGAACGGGAGGAAGGCCAGGTAGATCTTCAGGAAAAAAATCTGGGAATTCTCTGACTACCAATATGTCTTCTAGTCGTTTCTCGTCTGACTTGTTTTCCATTATTTGGGCTATAAAAACTTGACATCCTCTGGATATATACCTTTACGGTTTTTATACAGGATATGAGATTTAGCCGGGTTTTACTTCGATCACCTCGAATGATTAAAGTTTCACCGTCGATGGGAATGTGGACGACTTTCTCGTTACAGATGATCCTAGCATGATACTTGGATAACCAATCACATACCCGTGACTACGTTTGGGTCTTGCTGAGCATTCATATCCCTTAGCATGTAGGCTCTTCCTTGGGCATTGTTGTTGGTGGTCTTTCGGCACTGATTTGCATAATGTCCTTTCTTTCTACAGACATGACAAGTAACTATCACTGGTAGCAGATTACTTCTAGTGGCTGGCCCTTTGTTTTTACAGTTCTTGGTTAGATGGCCTACCTTGTTGCAAGTATTACACTTAACAGTGCAAGGTCTTGTGTGATGCAGAGTGCATTTCTTACACAAGGGAAGATTTCCATTATACCTATTGTTTTCAGTTGGGGTGGCAGCATAAGCCCTAAAGGTTTCCTGTCTTCTGTTCTATTGTGGTTGGTGATTATTGTAGCTTTTGTTGGTGTTGGTGTTACGGTAATTATTATTATCGTTGCGGTAGTTGTTGTTGTTGAAAGTTCTTCTGTCGTCAAACTTTTGTTTATGATCACTTGATACTTGCACCTGGGGTTGTGCTTTGTTACATGTCATTAGCCTTCATAGGCTATGTTATTGGCTTCTCTCTCTGAGTTTAAGGTTTTAGAGACGGTAACATTCCCTTCACAATACTTTGATGCAATCCCCATGAAAAACTTTTCAACATTTTTTCAGGAATCTAGCACCTTTGTGGTACATAAGGTTGCCAAATTCCTGGATTCTTTCTCACATATTCTTTGAGATCATTCACCTTTTACAGTCGATGGTAAATTCAATATTCCATCTTTCTGGAACTCAGTTCGAGACAGTACTTCTTTATAAAAGCTTCTTGAATTTTAACAGGTAAATCTTGTAATAGCCTTCTTCTATCACATATGTTGGGCAAAGAATTCCATCTAGATAGAGCTTCTTCAGTTTTCAGTACCAGTAGAAAACTTTCAACTTGTAGTTCTCTCGGTACATTTGCTACGGGAAAACACTGATTCAGTTCGCTCAAACCAGTGGATAAGTCCAACTGCTCCTTCCGTACCTTTGAAGTTTATAGGTTGGCAGCTCATGAACTCTTTGTAGCTACATTTTTTTGCTACATGAGCTTCTCTTGGTCTGGTGGTATTATCAGTATATCTTGTTAGCGGCTTGTGCTTTCCAGAGCTATGTAAACCTGTCTGCAACTAGTTTCTTGATGGCATAATGCCTGAGTCATGGATGTGTGTGCTTTCTGATGTTGACGTCACAATTTTAGAGGCATTATATCAACATAGACATCACGTAATAAGAAACGACTATCACAATTCTTTCCTTAAAAGCTGTATGGTTCAAAAATAAACATTGTCACAATAGTGATATCATAGATACTTATTTGATAAGAATTCTAACAAGCATCTGATTTATTAGAAGTCACGGTATGATTCATAATGATGAAGACGGAGATGTAATATAGGACACAGGATGAATATGAAACAATGAAGTACAACGAGATCACCATTATATTTATATTATTGATACGAATTGGCTTTTGTATGTATAATACGTCAAAAATTTGACAAGTGTTGTTATTTATACCACACATCTTGTGGCTAGGTTAAAAACTATAACTAGAGTCTAATCTAGTAGTCTGATGGTCCTTTTCTGGCTGTTCTTGTGTTCATAGATTGCATCCAGAAGACTTCCCTTATCTGCTTGGTGACGAACCTGGATTCCTGAGAATTTGTTATAGATGCAATATGAAGCGAAGCCAGAGCAATTTGTTGTACTTTCCCATTTGTTTTCTTTTGAAGTTTAGCGATTTGAGTACGAGACTCTCGGAGTTCAGCTTCCAGATTGTCAAAATCTTGTTGTATGATCACCCGACCATTTCTTGAGGACCTTCTATTTTGTCTTCTATGTGCTCAATGCGGTCGAGAGAGAGTTCATCTAGGTGATTCAAAATTTCCTTAATTTGATGTCCTCGTGATGTTCCAGATTGTCTTACGAGAGCTTTCTCCTATCTTAAATGCTTGAGGTAAGGCAGAAGTAGAGGAGGATGATCGGTCACGACCTTGTTTCTTAAGTGAAAATAATTCCTCAGGAAGAAAGAATTCTTGAGGATTAAACATTGGAGATAATATTGAAGATGGAGGCACAATAGTTGGCAGTGGAATAGGTGATTCTTTAGCATAATATGCTTGCATGACCTTCATATAGGGGTCATCATGAAAAAGTAAAAGAGTTGGTGAAGCTATTGAAACTAAACCAAATGAGTTATTTGAAGAGCTAGAATAAGTTTTTCCTGGTGAAGCTGGGAAATAGTCCGGGGAAGCTGGGATATAGTCAGGAAAGTTAGAGGAAAAGCTTCCTCAATCTTGCGATGTAGGGTGGCTGGGAGAAGGAACATCTCTCTTGTTTAACAATCCCAGCGATAATATCCAAAGTATATTTATATAATGTTTTGTACTTTACATACGATTCCAGAAATGTAGTGGCACATTGGACTTTTTTTGGATGGATAAATAGAAATGTAGTTTATAGTTAGGTTTCAACCTTGTTCTCTATAACGGGCTCTTGTATACAATTTATACCACCCCATTTTTGAATATAGTAGCGAGAAGCTAATCTGGGGAGCCATTATTTCTAAGTACAACAGTCATAATCATAAAAAACGACTCAAAAGAGACATTTTTAAAGGATAAGTTATCATTCATTATTTCATAAGAGTTTTTATAAACAGAGAGGTCCCAAAATCTAGAAACATAAAGTTTGAATGATAACAGTTTAGCTATCTTATTTTTATTATTTTTTTTTTTTTTTTTTTTTTTTTTTTTAAGTCCGTGTCCACTCCATGCCATAACGGTGCTCAGTTACCTGAGATGGAAAGCTGATGCAGTTAGGCAATTTTTGTAATCAAAACTCAAAACAATTGAGGCTGTCCTTTTAAAACTTATGTCTACCTCTTCTAGAACACTTAAACAAAAGCAACTTCAATAGAAGTTAGCCCCTAAAACAATCAATCTCAAAGAGCTTATGGATCTGAGTTATGACCTCAAATTCATTCAATTAATTACAAGCTTGTCAAAAGTTAATTGACCTAACAAGATCGTTATAAGCCTAACTTATAACCTCAATTTGATATTTAAACAACAAATTCAAAGAACCAATGTCATTTGACTGCACTAACTAAAGGTTAGTGCTGTCTTATGCCAAACACCCTTTAAATTAATCTTACCATTTTTAAGCTTATAAATTGAGAATTGAAGGCTACAAACTGCAAAAATACACATATGACATCTAGTTATTCAGATTCTACTTAACAGATTTCATCAATTCAAATAAGCAAGAACAATAAGCAAACAAAATTATGCTAATATTTTTGATTTTAAAACTGTTTGAGAACAATTACTTGCGAGGAAATGAGATTTAATTCTAATGTTGTGAAACTTGATAAATCTAACAAAAATAATAAGCAAAATTAAGCTCATACTAAACTACATTAAACGTTAATTATGATGTAATAATTAAAGTGCAAATTTAGCTATCAAATGAGATTTAAGAACTTACAAATAGCCTCTTCAAAAACAAGCTTATAATGCTTTTAAATAGCTACTCAACAAGCTCCAGTTATTTGATGATAAGCTTTGCTATCCTGATGACTAAGCTGGTAAGGTCTTGGAAGCCCATGCCATAACTGGCTTCCCTTCATTTATAGCTGAAGGTAATATTTGGGGAGATGATTTGAATAAAATAAGCCTCAGTTAAGCTTTGAGAGCTTAACTGAGTATATAACTAGACTTATTAGTTATTTTGACGAGCTTATTGAGCTTTTAAGAGAGTACAAATAGAATCTTATTAATCCATAATGAATTTAATGTAAAAACACAAAATTGACAGTTTTAACCATCTTTGAAAACTAAACTTTTATGATAAACACCCCCTATTTAACAATAAGTTTAGGAAGAATTTACTCAAGTTTAAAAGGATTAAGCTAAAACTATTACAATTAGCTAAAATGACTCTAAATAAGCTAATTTTCTACACTACTACTATCACTAGATAACAACATTTTCTTGTGAGTGAGGTGAGCTTCCTTTTATAGGGCAGAGTGGATCTTCTAGGGTCCTTCTAGACGCTCCCCAGCTTTAATCTTGGCCATCCATCTCTATCCAATCATTGGATCTTGATTTTAAGCCGTTGGATGAAAAGGATCACACAGATTACCAGCATGGCAATCCCATCTTATTAGAAGCCTTGTGCTTCTTTTGCACTGATTTTAGTGTAAAAATCCCAATTTGGTGTGTTTGTTTGAAGGACGCGTGTCATTCCATGTGTCAGGGATAGCCAATCATTTCCTTTGGTGACGTATTTGCTTGTTGACATGGAGCTTGGTACTCGAATCTTTGATGCATGTAAGATGAGTGTAGTGGAAGTGGGTTTTATTGTAATTTGACACAAGGTAAAATTGGGGATGAAGGTGAACAATAAACCTGGTTTTCCCGCCTCTTTCTTTCCTGTTTGTTTGACCGAGTATTATAAGAAGGTTTGACTTAGGCTTATATAAAGTGTTGAGCCAGGGAAATGGTTTTTGGTTATTTTAGACTTAACGACCGTTAGTCCATTAGTGTTAAAGGACTAACGGTGTTATTCATTTAGGGACTTCTGGTGAAATATGTTTAACATTAAGGGTCCTTTTTTGGTATTTTCAAGGTTTTATCTTTTTATAGGTTGACCGATGTTGACTTTGGTTGACTTTTGTTGACCTTTGCTCATAAACATCCAGCTCTTGAGTACTCTTTCCGTCACATGTTCGTTTTGTCCGGTTTTTGGCTCTTTTCTTATGATTTTTGCAATATCCGTACCTAGACATCACAAAAGACAAAAACACATATTTACAGCATAATATGTTCATTTTTATCTTTTTAGGGTCATTTTTGGTATAAAACGGATATGTGATTTCTCACATATCAAAATTCCCCAAACTAAGTGATTGTCGTGTCCTCACGCAATGTTATATGCTCTAAAAATACAAATATCCAAAACCTCCCCAAGACTAATCTTTTGATAATAGTTAGCAACGTCTTTTGTGGGGAAGTTAGAAGTCCACAAGGTTTTAAAACACCCCGTTTTTCCCATTTTTATGATTTTCCTAATTTACAACTTACAACTTATTCCTGTGTGACATAATGTATTGCTTTCATTATTCATTGATAACTTTTAGGATCACGGAACAAAAAGCACAAAAAATGTCCAAATAGATAAATTCATCGTCCCCGACTTTCACTTCTCCAAGCCAAGCTTAAAAAAGATCATTGTTAAAATACAAGTTATGATGCTTACACTCTCATAAAGCTAATTGTGTATTACTTCTTCTTCCCTTTTCCTAATTTTGTATCTCAGATTGTATTTAGTAATATACCCGATGGCTCTTTATGAACATTATTTCGATACTTATTAATTCCAAAAATAAAGCGTAACGGTTAAAAATGCAATAATTAGTTCCTAGCCCTTTTCAAAAGATCAAATGTCATCAAGATTAAGTCCACATCGAGGCAACCAAAATTTGGATTTTATTAGGTTACTTAAGCACGGCACCATTCATGTTTATACCCTTAGCTCTTAAGAACATAAAATGGAGTTCATCATTATTTGCACCATTATTACCCTAGGTTTTTTAAGGTACAAACAAGACAAAAATTAAAGCACCAATATCAAATTCCATATCTATCTTTAGGCTCTTTAAGGATTGGATTAAGGCTATATTTCACTATTAAATTTCTATTTACCTCATATTCCCTGAGGCTCTTTAAGGGATAAGAAAAATATTTATTCATGTGATACATATAATATGCCAAATTAAGTATTCCTGATGTATACTCATCTTGATCATAAAGGAACTAAAGAAAACTTCTATGAACTAATTATTAACCAAAAAACCGCACAACTTTATTTATTAAACAATTATATATAAAGGTGAAACAAGCTAATGGGAGAAAAGCCACAATTAACACTTTGAGCCTTAAAGAAATCCAACTATTCTACTTTTAGCATCAAAACTTATATTCTACTCTATCATCTATTCGTATTCACATTTTAAATTTTTTAAAGAAACTCGTTTGCATTGCTTAGCCTTATAAATCAATCTTCGAATATTTAAAATCAATTACGGGAACTTGCAAAGTCTTGGCTCTTTCAAGCTAGATTCGCTTTTTATAGCTCCTTTTATAAAAGATTAGCAAACCTTAATCTATACACGTTAAGGAGAAAGCTAAGATATAAAAACCAGTCGGACGTCTAAATTTTCCTTTTGTTATCACCAACGGTAAGCCTACATTCGTGTCTAAGACTTAATTTTTATAACTAACTGTTTTTTTATTTTTTGTTAATTGAAACATTGAAATTTTTACATATATAAAAATTTATAATTTTTTGTGGGGGAAAACGGGGTACGTTGAGAACAACGAGCAATAGGTAGGTAAGATCCATATCGAAGATATAATTCCCCATACTTAAATCTAAACATTGTCCTCAAGTTTCCTAGTCTAGGGGCACAAAACCCCATACTAGAACTCAAAAAAAGTCCGAATGCATAATCGAGCATGGAGATATAAGTATCACAAATCTTAAGCCATTTATTAATGTATGCTAAAAGATAGTTGTAGTCGATAATAATCTAGGATATCGGATTTCCCTAACTAATGGCAAGACAATAAGCTGAAGCCTAGTGTGGACCGGGACAAAACACGAATCACGAGAGTCTTCAAAAATTTTGGGTCATCATACTAAACATATCACTAGCACAACACAACAAGAATCGGTAAGAGTTACAAGCCTCCTCACATCACATTAGAAATAAAATGAAAGAAGATTGATTGGTTATAAGCATGGGCGGTTCCTCCTCAAGTGCTTTGTTTTTTTGGTAACCGAGTCACATAGCTTGACTCGATCCTCGAATTTAGTTGTCCTTAGGGAAAGTTTAGTGATCCGGACTAACCTTTGTTGGTTATGTCCCTCATAGTATTGCTTAACTACATGACCATTCAACTTAAGTTTGGGCACCATCGGTGTGAGATAACGCGATGTTCCATATGAAAAATTGAGGTGATGGTTGAAAGAGTCCTGACAACGGGTTTTAAGCTTTACCGAGAATATTTTAGACTGAGTTATTAAGAGTAAAACGTAATCACCAACATTAAAAATGCGGTTTTTGATCTTAGAGTCATGAAGCTTCTTTGTTTTCTCTTTATATATCAAAGAATTCTCGTATGCTTGATCACGAAGCTCATTAAGTTGAAGCTTTTGGTGATCACGAGATATTTAAGATTGAAATTAACATGGTTTCATGGGCCCAATATGCTTTTATGCTATAACTCGATAGGTAGATGACAAGCACTTTCCGTTTCGAGCTTGTAAGAGTTACAAAACCAATGGTCGTTTTGAAACGGAACGAAAATGCCATAGAGGAGTCATCCAACTTATCGGACCATGAGGCATGATTTTCACCAACCGTCCTTCCAAGAATATATTCCAAGCCACGATCGGAAACCTCCACTTTTGTCCACTCGTTTATGGATGATAAGCGGTAGCAAGACGATGAGTGACCCCATACTTAGAAATTACTTTAGCAAATTTATCATTACAAAAATAGGTCCCACGATCGCTTATAATAGCTCTAGGTGTTCCAAATCGGGTGAAAAGAGATTTCAAGAATTTTACTACAACTCGAGCATCATTAGTGGGGAGCGCCTTCGCTTCTACCCACTTTGATAAGTAGTCAACGGCTATGAGAATGTATTTATTCCCTCGTGAAGACGGGAATGGACCCATAAAATCGATACCCCATACATCAAAGATTTCACAAACTTGAATAGCGTTTTGAGGCATTTCATTTCTTTGTGAAATTTTGCCTTGTCGTTGACACGTATCACAAGATTTGATCATAGTATGGGCATCTTGATATATGGTAGGCCAAAAGAAACCGGTATCAAACACATTCTTAGCGGTGAGATTGGCACCATGATGGCCCCCGTTGGGTCCTTCATGACAAGCTTTGAGGATATTAAAAGATTCTTGGCCATGCACACAACGTCGAATGATTTGATCCGCACAAATCCAAAAAAGATAAGGATTGTCCCAAAAGTAATGTTTAACGTCCTTAAAGAATTTCTTCTTTTGTTGGGACGACATCCCTTTGATGATAAAATTCCCCGCATGGAAATTTGCAATATCGGCAAACCATAGGGTACTTCCACTAGATATAACTCCAAGAGTTTCTAAAGGAAAATTTTCATTTATGTCTTTATTTTCTAACACATCCTTATGAGGATTCTCAAGTCTAGATAAATGATCGGCCGCGAGGTTCTCCGTTCCTTTTTTATCACAGATGGTGATATCAAATTCTTGTAGGAGGAAAACCCACCGGAGCAATCTCGGCTTTTGATCTTGTTTACTAAGAAGGTATTTAAGAGCCGAGTGATCCGTATACACTATACTTTTGGATAAGACGAGATATGGCCGAAACTTTTCAAAATCATAAACTACGGCAAGCATTTATTTTTCCGTCGTAGTGTAATGAATTTGAGCTTCGGTCATTGTCTTGATGCAATTATGTATAGGCTGAAATTGATTCTTTTTACGTTGTCCCAAAACGCACCTATCGCGAAATCACTGCATCACACTTAAGTTTGAAGGTAGGTTCACATTACCGTGGACAACTCAGATCGAAGCTTCGGTAAGACTTCTTTTTAAGAGTTCTCAAAGCATAATACAATCTTGAGAAAACACAAACGGTGTTTCCTTCTCAAGAAGGTGAGTCATAGGTGTAGCAATTTTTGAAAAGTCTTGGATAAATCATCTGTAAAAACCGACATGACCTAAGAAACTCCTAAAACCTTTTACGGTAGTCGGATGAGGGGGCTTAGCTATAACATCAACTTTTGCTCGAAATCGTTCCTCATTCCAGCGACTTTGAAATTTTTATGTCTAACACAATTCCTTATCATTCTCATATAAGGGCACTTCTCACAATTTATGAAACTAAATTCGTGTCTTCACACCTTTTTAGCATTTTGTCTAAATTGGAGAGGCAAGTAGCAAAACTATCCCCAAAAACCGATAAATCATCCATAAAAACTTCCATTGTCTTTTTGATCATATCATGGAATATGGCCATCACACACCTTTGGAAAGTACCGGGAGCATTACACAAGCCAAATGGCATGCGACGGTAAGCGAAAGTTTCATAAGGGCATGTAAAAGTAGTTTTCTCTTGGTCTTGGGGATCTATTTGATTTGAAAATACCTTGAAAATTCATCTAGAAAACAATAAAACACATTTCTGGCTAAATCTTTCACGACATTTCTTTGGTCCATAATGGCAATGGGAATTTGATCTTTACGAGTAGCTTCATTTATTTTCCTATAATCAATACAAAAACTCTTTCACCTGGTAAGTAATTCGTTTGTTGATCAATTCTTTATCTTAATTTGCATCAATGGTTTTAACCGTCTTTCTTGGGTTACACAATGACCGGGGATTACCCACGGACTGTCGAAGATCGGGTAAATCATTCTGGCATTAAGGAGTTTGAGAACTTCCTTTTTGTTTACCTCATGAAATTTTGGGTTAACCCGTCTTTGACTTTGTACCGTGGGTTTATAATCATCCTCCATCAAGATTTTGTGAGTACAAAAATGAGGGTCAATACCCTTGATGTCGGTGATTTTCCAAGCAATGGTCCGTTTATGTGATTTAAGCACCTTTAAGGGGCTTCTTTTTCATCATCTTTTAAAAATTTTGCAATAATCACGGTAACTTTATCGGTTTCCCTTCTAAGTAATGCATTATTCCACTTGAGATGGGAATATTTTGAACTCTAATTCAGAGGCTCTTCAATTGAAGATTTTGCATTGGTCACTTAATACTTGATTAACGGTCCATCGGTGGAGTTGAAACGGGTCATTATTTAACAATCTTTCAATCAAGCAAATATCTCCCTCCGGATCAAAATCGGCATGATCAATTCCCAGTGAAATCGATCCATTAGAAAGATAATTTTCAATTTCTTCTAAAATGAAATCACACTCCCTCAATTGGTAAGTGAGGGAGGAAATGACCTAGTAGCATTTATCGGGTCCGTAAGGGGCGGATTGCCACTTTTGAGGACTATCGTAAATCCAAGCACTTCTTGAGAATACTTGTCATATAGCAAAATTAATTATATCAATTTGATTACTGATTCGCATGTTGTTCACGTGAGTATCTCGAAGTTTACCCGCTGATAGGTATTTAAACGTAATTGCTTCATCAATTAAACCTAAGTGTATTTCTTCACTTAAAACATCAATAAGAGCACGAGAATTCTTAAGAAAGGTTCTACCAAATATAAGATGGAACTCTAGGGTCGGCATCAAATTCAACTGACTACGAAGTGGCAAAAAAAAAAGAAATTTTCCCAACTTTGATGAAAATACATCTCCTTGGGTGACTACTTTTGAGGGGTAACGACAGGGTTTGCATGGTTATTGAGTCATTTGAGATGGGTGGTAAGTTCAGGAAGAGAAAGTCTCTTCCACACTGACAAAGGCATAAGGTTAATGCTAGCGTCAAGATTGGCCAAGGCGGAGCATTCAACCATTCTGGGAAAATCACAAGGTATAAGGAACTTGCCCGGGTCTACAAGCTTTTCAGGGAAGCGGTTTTTTAAGGACGGACCACGAAGCAATTATCATTCAAAGGTGCACTCGAAAGTTCAAACAATTTTTCCTTGTTACTAATCAAGCTTCTAAACATAGGGGCAAACTTGGGCATATAAAGCAAAGCATCCGCAAAACTCATATCAAAATGAATCTTTTGAAAAATTTCAAGAAACTTCATCATTTGAGCATTAGATTTTTCACGGAGCTTCTCTGGTTAAGGTATAGATGGATTATAATACTAGGCTTAGTAACGTCTCAGACATCGGGTTCTCTGAATAGGATGGGAATACGGAGGTTAGATTGTGAGGCGGTACTTCCTTGGAAATTAGTTTGCTCCTTATCTGTTGTCTCCTCAGTTTCTCGTTCCACTACCTTTTTGTGAGAAGGATTAGTAGGAATCGAGGGTCCCTCGTAAGCAACACCACTTCGAGTAGTGATTGCTTTCATCTTACCCTTCGGGGTAGGAATAGTATTACTCGGAAGAGTACCCGAAGTTAAGGCTTGGTTTTGAAAAAATCCACTTAACATATTTTGCAAATTATTTTGAAAAGAATTTTGTTGAATTCATCAAGATGGTTTGTTGAGTCTTCATTGTATTTTGAATTTCATTCTTAAATTCTCCTTTCAACGAGTTGATTTGATTTTGCATGTTTCTCATCATTTGGTCATTAGATTTCATATAATTTGAAAACTCATTTGGAACTCCTTGTTGAACTTGATTATTAGGAACTTGAAAAGGTTGGTTTTGAAATCCTTGATTTTGAAAATTTGGAGCATGATTATTTGAAACTTGAAAACCTTGATTACCATGAAAATTATTTCCCCGATTAAAATTATTCCCTTGACCTTGATTTTGATTTATTCCTTTTTTGTCATTTGGTTTTGCACCGGAGCAAAACCGGGTGGTGCCATGTGGTTACTAACACGGTTTGGAGGGGCTACTTGATTGTAAGTACCCGTTGCCGCACAAATACTAGATTGATTGCTATCGGTATTAGGACAATTGTAATAAGCATGAGCACCACCACAAGTGACACATATTTCCTCAACCGCTTTAACCGTAGCGGGAGCGACAACTTTCTTAGAAACAATCTCAACTAAGGTCGAAATTTGGTCCGCAAGCTTATCAATTCTCTCATCCGTCTTAGAAGAACTTTCCCTAGAAGTCGAATTCACCCTAGAAACATTCGGTTTGTTTCGTGAATAACGAACTTTTGATTTATTCTCAATTATGTTCAAAGCCTCTCTAGTAGTCTTACTCAAAAGATTTCCACCCGCCGCGGCATTTAAGGAGTCTTGATCGTTATCATTTAAACTATTATAGAAAGTATCTATTTTCGGTTAACTCCGTAAATCTTGTCGGGTTTGGGGACATGATCTATAGATTTCCTTTTTCGTTCCCATGCTTCACTGAATGTATCATCGAATTTCTAGGTTAATTGAGAGATTTAATTTTTTTATATTGTGACGGTGGTCTTCGAGAGGGAGGGAAAAATTGATTCACGAATTTGGTTACGAGATCCTCCCAAGTCAAGATTGAATTAGGAGGTTCTTTATCGTACCAAATCCTAGCGTTCCCCTCGAGTGAATATGGAAACATCATAAGTTTAATCACAACATTCGGCACATCCCTAAATTTCAAAGTTGAGGTAATCATTTTGAAATTGTTAATATGAGTATGGAGATTTTCCCTTTCAAAACCATGAAATGGGTTGGCTTGAACCAATTCTAGCAAATTCGTCTTTATTTCAAAATGGTCCGCATTAATTTTCGGTATGACGATAGCTTCTCCATACCCTTCCGTGGGTGTTTGGAGTAGCTCTTTCATTGTTCGATTATTCGCCATTGGGGCAACTTCAACGATAGTACAAAGCTCGGGTTCGACTATATTTGGAGCACGTCGTCTATTTCGACGTCTCGAAATAGTTACGGGTGAATTATTTGGATAATGGGAATTTCTAGTGCGATGCACTATACGAATAAAACTGATAAAACAAACGAGAAGAGAAAATATATAAAAAAAAATTATTTTTGTTTCACCGAATAATCAACAAACTTAGGGTAACTCCCTTAAGTGAAACTTGCAAGCAAGCGGGGGACGTAGTGGAGCGAATCGCCTTAAAAACGTTTGTCCCTTCGGGTTGTAGTTCCTTGGAACAACCCTCCTAATAGCTTATTTCACAAAAGAGGTGCGCCTTTTTTGTAAGTGACACAAAACGGTTACTTTTTTTGAATCTTTGGATTGGGAACTTATTAATGGATATTCACAAATTATCTAGTAAAAGAATTAAATTGCTTGGTGTATTTTTTTTTAAGAGAACACAATAAAAATCAAAAAATCCAGAAGAGCAAATATTTTTTTGTATTTTCTATTTATTTATACACTTCTATATATAGTAAAAAGAAAAAGAAAAATATTTTTTACTTTTTTTTATATTTTTGAATTTTTTCAAAAGACGTAACTTTCGAAGACGAAAGGTTCTCCAAATCACGATCGACAAATTCAAACGAGAGAATCTTAACACAATTCCCCGGCAGCGGCGCCAAAAATTTGATACGACTCAAATTATATATACGTATAATATCAAAGTATAAGAAATTCACTAATAATCCTTGAGGACAAAGATTAAAAGTAAATTCTACACAAAATATCGTACGTTAACCGGTAAGTGTTCACCGGGTCGTTTATACCCCAAGAATTATGAATTGAAACTCCGTTTTTGTTTGGACAATGATTTGAATGGTTCCAATATCTTTGATTTCGAAAACTAAATCCTACTAGTGGGCAAATAAAGGCACATATAAAAATATCTACGAAAACGTTAACGGGATTAAAAGAAACGCAACTAAAAAGCAAGTATATCAAATTTGAGACCTACGAAAGCAAATTTAATTCCTAAACCTAAAATATGATAAAAGAAAATTTTATAAAAAAGAATTTTATTTTTTTGATTATTTTTCTATTTTTTATGATTTTTTAAAGTTTTTAATAAAAATAAATGTACGAAAAATATAAAAGTTTGAAATAAAATTTTAAGAAAAATCCTAAAAATTGCTTAAGTAACAAAGAAATCAGGAAAAATGCTATTTTAGAAAAAACTTAAACTGATAAGCCTGGAAAATTTAAATAAGCACTCGAAGTGCTTATTTGAAATATGAACTAAAAATGTGTTAAAAGAAAATTAAATGCACCTTAGGACGTAAAAGTCCCAAGGGCACTTTTGAGCTTATTTTTATGCCTTAAAACAGATTCTTATGGCAAAA
>BQNB010118659.1:3543-18110 GCA_026074375.1 Tanacetum coccineum
CTTATGACAGTATTTTGTAGTGTAATGAATAAATGACAACCGCGTGAATAAGGAAAAATAATTGGTTTTATTACCATCATACGAAACCCATCCATTTATTATTTCCATTTTATTGACTTTTCACTCACTCCATTATCGTCTTCATCATCATCTGAAAATGGGTTCCGGCAGTAGTCGAATCGGGTCGGGTCAACAACCATCAAGAATGAACCGAACTAAACGCAAGTTATCATCTATACTTTTATGTGGTCATACTTCTTCTCATACCAACAATTCTCAACCATCTGTACTAGAGGTATATAATAGTTAAATAGATTTATTGTGGTATTTTATGTTAAACTGTGATTGATGATTAAATTAATGTTTTTATAAAAAATAAAAGGTTGTTTTGATGCGGGTTTAGGTTTTTCAATGTTGGAGTTTATGTTATTGACTAACTAAGTTTTGAAAAATAATATAGTAGTATTCTCGTACTAGACACAATCCTAAGCATTTATTTTAGCCGACAAGAGTAGACGTCTTTTAAGCTAGGCTAAAGGAAGAAGTTACGATTATTTGGCTAATTAGGCGGCTAGATGATATAAGTAATGGCCTAGTGGTAAGGTCTTTGTCTTTCAAACAGGAGGTCAAGGGTTGAAACCTTGCTAGGTGTGTAAATTTGGGGGTGGCCAGGGAAGGGTCGGAAACGGTACCGAGATTAACCCGATGAGCCGTGAGGCCGTATTCATCTGAGTCAAAAAGGCTCGCCCTCCCCGGGTAACCTAAAGAGGGAAAACCACATCCGTTTACTGAGATAAGTAATATTTGTTTATCATTTCGAACAATATTAGAAACTTAGGATTGTGATTTCAAGTTGAAATATCAAATAATGAGTTCCAAAACGAGCATTTGGCAAGTTTTATGGAGTGTGTTATGTAATAATGAGATGCATCAGGATGCTCTTGTTTTCATTGTTAGATGGGAAGATCACATTTGTAAGTTATGGTTAAAATCCAATAGACGAAGTCAATATGACCTATCTTGTAGGCAGTGTTGTAAAAAGCAGTCTAGGCGGGCATACATCGCCTCAATTTATGGCTAGGCTGCCAAACTAGGCAGAAAGTCAAAAGGCGGTCAAACATCCGCCTAGGCGGAGCTAGGCGGTCAACGAAAGTCAACATTTTTAAACTAAAAATTAGGGGTTTTCTTTCCAATATACCCGACCCATATTTATTTTAACATAACATCTTAACACAAAAGAAAAACCATCGATTGTAAACACAAAGTCATGGGTTTTTCGTATGAAATTCGAACCAAGTTTACAATATGGACAAGATGAGAATCAAGCATCAATTTAATATTTATGTTTGAAGTATTTGAAGTGATATGTTCACGTTTGAAGTTTTAAGCACTTGAATTGTTATGTTTTTTTGTCTATTTTGCAACTTCAAACTATGTGAACTTTGAATTATTTGAAATCGTAAGTATTCTGTTATGTTATACATATTATTTATATACATCAAATTCCAATCCGCCTAGGCGAATTCTGCCTCGAAGGTGGTCGACCACCCGACTAGCACCTAGCGATTTTTGCAACATTGCTTGTAGGTGATGTTGGTGATACATATAAATGTAGAATACGCTCGTAATTGCTTTTGAGCAATAAATGGTAGGTTTTTAGCAATATAGAATTCAGATTACGGTTATAAAGGACTTCGTACGGATAATCGGACATGACATAAAGTATGGACAGCAGTAAGGGATGATTGGATGAAAAACTTACTGTTTTTTCATATGTATTAGAGTAATATTTAAAAGCACACTTTAGAAGAATAGCAGATAATGGAAAATTCACCTAGTAGTGGAAATAATCGTGTGAGGGTCAGACTAGAAACAGTAACACCATTAGTTCATTAGCTTCGCTTTTTTTATTTATTTGTTGACTTTTCTGATTCTTCTGACTTCTGTTAGATTGCCATTCCAGTCAAATTAATGTTGCGATCATCATAATGGTATGGTTGTAATTTGGTTATGACTTCGGCAACATAAGGGTATGGTTCTAATATCTATTGTCTTAGAGCATTTGCGGTAAGATCCTTGATGACTGCTCTACAGTTAATTACCTTGTGGCTCAAGTTTCTATTGTTCTGTACTTTTAATTGAATAGTTTGACTTTTGGATATACTTGATATCTATATCATACTTTGCTCGCAGTTGGAATCACCGATCAGCTCTGTAGAAAATCTTCCTCCTACTAGTGTCGAATCTATAAGTTCTGCAGGGGTGGCTTCCTCACTTTTTGGTTCTGAACCTGTGTGCACATCAAGCTCTAAAACTTCTGATGAAGAATCTGAAAGCTGTAATAGTAGTGCAAAGAATGATACTACAAGACATGATTCTGGAAATAATAGCGAGGACAAAGCTAGTACCTCTTATGAAAGTCAACCAATTCAAGAATCAGCCTCTGGAAATTACGGGCCAGGCGCGAGTGCTGCATTTGACTCAGAAAGTGCAGTTAACGAACGCATGCCTGCAAGCTCTTTGGACAATACGACTCAAACAAATATTGATTCTGATGAAAATTCTGGGCAGAATCGTGGTGACATAGTTAGGAGTGCGGATTCTGATGCAAGGGCTTTATTAGTTCTCTCTGATTCTTTTCTAAGCCTTCGGATGTTTGGAAGTGGGTTGACACCTTCTGGTCCGTCTGATGTTGAATCAGATATGATAAGTGGGCGTATACTTGTTGTTGATACTTCTGAATTAAATAGTCGTGAAGCAAGAAGAAACAGTGGGAGGTTATTTGGGGCTACTTCATTGAGAAACAGCTCTAGAAGGGGAAGTGATTTTCCGGCACTTTTTTTGGCAACTGGTCTTGTTGATGATTTAGGATCCCGTGATCGATGGCTTCTTGATATAAGTGGGCGTGATAGACATGGGGATGGTTTTTTCAGAAACTATAGTAGAAATGAACGGCGAAGGCACTTTAGATCACAGGTATATGTTTGTAAAGCATGCTTACACAATCACACATACGCAGCATTAGATATTTTAAAGGTGGCAGAATGGGTGGGTTGATGGACTGGGTAACGGGCCAGAACGGTATTTTTTTGTACAAGTCAAAATGTGTGTCAACTTGAATCACTTTTTGTCCAAACCTTCTAAATCTTTTTTAGTAACTATGGGGTCAAATATAATCACAAATCACAAAAATTATTTAATCTTAAGAATAGCATGACTTTTTAGTAGTTTTTTAAACAATAAGATTTATGAGGTATCGTGCAATTCAAATTTTGGTTTCTGCATCTTTGAACACCATTTAATGTTATAATATGATCTGCATAAATGGATGATATAGTAAAAACTAGCGGAAATCTGTTTTCCCTTGTAAACGATAGAACCATATAGGTTATAACTTTTAAACAGGGTAAAATTTAAATCTCCTTAATGCATAACCTTTTTTCTAGCGTATCCCAGTTTAAATGTAACACGTCTCTTTTGGGGTAAGATTTTAGTCTAGTTATACTTGTTTATGTATTAGCGCATAGGATTCCTTTACTTTGTCATTGTTAATGGGCATTTCGGCTATATAACTTATAGTCCAACACTCATCTCTTCGCCAAGTTACTTGTTGCGTATATCTTTTGCTTGTCAAATAATTTACATAATTTGCGCTTAAAGAACAAGATTCTGTCAGATTTCATTTAGTTCTTTTCTTTCAAGCCTAGAGTAATGAGTATAGGTTAGAATGTCATTATTTGGTAAGCTGTCTAATCATAAAAAAAAAATCCCACTTCTCATCTCTCTAGTCTCGCCACCTCTTCCCTACAACCACAAAAAAGAGATGCATAGATTATTGACACGATTTTGTAGTTGAATCTTTAAAGCACGCTAAACTAAAAACTTTCTTTGACTATACGATCACCTACACCCACAGAGGATATTATTTCGTTTTCTAGAATTCCGTTTCTTTTTTGTGATTATATAGCAACAACTCTTGGTTTTATGTGTGTAGATGTCAGAAAGAGGAGGTTTAGGTGGTCTTGATGAACCTAGATTATGTGCATCTGGCCTCCACCGTGATGGTTCATGTTCATGTGGTTCGTCTTTCATGGGTGAAGATATTGGACCTCTTGGCAGTATATCACGCGTGGTCTTGCTTGCTCAGGCTCTATCTGAGGTATTTTTTCAGTTTGTATGCTGAATATTTCTTTTTGCCATACACTACCAAGTTAAAAAAAGCCTCATCTTATCAATGTTTTTGTAATGGTATTTCCTTTGTCCCACATGAATTACAGTGTATAAGATGATTTAATAGTAAAATTGAACCTCAGAGTTCCTGAAAGTTAGCATTTTTGTGTGTTGGTTAGGTATTGGATGAAATTCACAGGCAGCCTTTATCACTTTCAATGCCAATGCTTTCACTTCCTGCCCCAGAGTCTGTTGTAGATTCGTTTCTCCTTAAAAGCCACAAGAAGATGGAAAACGGGCCAAATTATGTTCAACAGTAAGTTCTTAACTTGTTAGACAGTCGATATGCTTCAAATATAATCCGTGATTGTCTATCATGGGTGCCACTCATTTTATAAAGCTATGCAAACTAGCCACTTTCGTCTTTCAGATATAGTCAAACTGTCAATAATTTGACACAAATTGCAGGTGCTAATGTTAAACGTGATTGTTGGACAGG
This sequence comes from Tanacetum coccineum, assembly GCA_026074375.1. Taxonomy (NCBI): domain Eukaryota; kingdom Viridiplantae; phylum Streptophyta; class Magnoliopsida; order Asterales; family Asteraceae; genus Tanacetum; species Tanacetum coccineum. Next base: position 8,213 of record BQNB010118659.1, read on the forward strand.
TGCTATATTTGTCTGGTTGATTATGAGGAGGGAGATAAAATTAGGGTACTTCCCTGCCAACATGAATATCATGCCCCTTGTGTCGACAAATGGCTTAAAGAAGTTAATGGGTAATCCTTTATTTGTTTTTGTCTTCTCTAAATTGTTTTCAGTTGATTATAATTAATTAACTAGTAAGTGTAGTTTTCTACTTTCGTAAAGCCTTTCTTTGGTATTATCAACATCTTTTAATGGATGCTTTAATTCTCAACTTCAAAAGTGATATAATTGCTTTCAGTCGATGATAGATAAATAATTTTACAAGTTTCTTAATAATCAGTTTTCCTATAGCAAATTCTGATCCAAGTTTGATAATTTTGACCCTAAATATGCAGAAATAGTACACCTGAACACACACCTTATTAATGCAAACTTAAATGGTAGTAACTAGTTTAATTACACATCTGGACACCAACTTCATTGATGACTCCGAAGTTCGGTTTTATCTTGTTTGAACAATGGGGACAGTCTAATGCAACTTATTGTCTTTTCAGGGTGTGCCCAGTATGTAGGTGCAACGTTTGCGAGGCTCCAGTCTCAAGCTCAGAAGTTCCAGCCTGATGGTTCAATTGTATATACACTTCAACACACAAAACATAGTATGTAAATATTTATGACATAGATATATCTTGTTTAAGTTAACTCTGTTCTATCCTTTCAATATATAACTGATAATCCATAATAATAGTTATGTTATGAGGAAGTTGAGCTGTGAATGTTGACAAAATGCCTTGAATGATGTTGTGAAACGATAATAGGTCGTTATTCTTCTCGCAAATACCTTTGCATTTATATGTCAAGGGCGAGCGTTTTCTATTTGAATGTTGAGCGTAGTTGATCAAAGGTGCCAAATAACAATGTTTATCTATGCATAGGTGTGGTGATTGGGTTAATAAACAGCTCTTTGGTTATTTGTTTTCTTTAACGGGTCAGTCTAGTCGAAAGTCGTCCAGAAGGATTTTAAAAGAATTCTCAAAATATAATATAATTAATTTTCTGTACTTCAGCCTGATGGTTCACAAAAGTCAGAAAATAAGACTTGGCTCACTAAAAAAATTGCCCATTCTGACCTGAATCTGTCATTCAACCTTTTTTTGCCATTTCTATCCATCAGGGGAATTAACGTTCATGAAAACAATGTATGCACTATTCTTCACTCGAAATAGTAGCACAGAAAACAAAGAAATGAAACACATGAATCAAGAAATGTTATCAGTCTTCGATAGTCAAACACTCGAACATCATATTATTGTTCTACGTACTAGAAGGAAACAAAAAATAAATGTCCAAAGACGATTGATCAAAGATAAAAAATTACAACTTCGCTCTCCCGAGCTGCAAGAGATCCCAGATCCACTATAACACCCTTCTTTTTGTTCAATCCCTTTGCCAAGATCTTCAAGAACAAATGTCGAGTTTTTTTTATTGCTTCCAAAGAAAGCACACCAAAAGTAGGGGCCTTTATGTCTTTTAGCACGTATAATCCCAATCCCAACTTCAGTATGTGTCTTGTTTTGTATAACTGAAAGAGTTTTGTTATTGTGAATGAGTACTCGTGAGAAGGCTTCTGCAGGCTCAAGATGCTTTTGATGACAGCCAATAACGAGTCCCGAGAGCGTACCAAATGTAGGAAGCTCAACACCACAATTTGGAGCAAATATTTCAGTGAAGTCGTTTTCTGAAGGTTTACAGTTGACTCTGTTGTTTTGAGTGCAGTTGCCTCTGCATTCTTTTATGTATTGTAAGGCTATGCAGCCGAGACCAGGGTTGTTGTTTAGTTGGGGAAGTCTTTTTGATGTTCGGTTTGTGTTGATAATGTCAACAAGATCATTTGCTTGATTTCCTGTATTATCAAGAACGATGACATTAATTGATTAAAAGGATTAAGCATTCATAGGAAGCTGTCATCCACAACTGCGGACATGGATGTCAATTGTCATCCATAATATGAACGTGATTTCCGTTTCCCTTAGTTTGTACAAAACCTTTTTATGGGAAACAAGGTGTTTTCCTCCAACCAAACACACCCTTAGTATTTGCGTTGTTTCTTTCTTAAAATTCATAAATTACTTGTGCAAACAACATAATGTACAATCAATAATTCCAGGCTCAATCATCATCTGATCCCAGCGGGAGCTTTAGTGGATACCATGAAAGAGGCGTTGTCTTGCCCATAATTACGAGTTCGGGGATCAAGATGTATCGAGTACTCATCTGCAACCAACTGGTCGCAGATATAACTCCTTCTGAGAAAATGGAAAACATCTCTAAATAATAGAGTACGCCCAAGACTATCTCAGTTTGATTGTCCCTACTCCAGCCACTACTATCCCAATGACCATCAATTACTATCACACGTCTAACGTGATATTTCATAAAGCGAGATGTGTAACCAGTTATACAAAGAGTACGCCCAAGACTATCTCAGTTTGATTGTCCCTACTCCAGCCACTACTATCCCAATGACCATCAATTACTATCACACGTCTAACGTGATATTTCATAAAGCGAGATGTGTAACCAGTTATACAACTAGGGGCCCGTACATTACAAACCCTCATTCGAGCAGCAGTTGTTCTATTAATTATCGATATCTATATTGTTCTCAACTTCTCATTTTTTCGACTTGTGTTCTGCCATTTAGTTCTGAATCATGTAAATACGAGGGATATAGAGTGTAAATAGAACAATGGCCGCTCTACAAAGGCTCGTGATGTCAAGCGCCACTAGTCATGCAAGTGGTTACTCGCCAAGATTAATGAAATACCACGTTGTTGAGAGACGGATGACACTAACTAACAGCAATCGGATTGCAGTGGCTGAAGGTGAGACATCCCAAGATATGTCCTTCATGTTTCGTACCATCTCAAAGTGAGTTATATAAGCCACAAATTTCATAGATGTTGGGTACTTGATACATCTTGATTTGAGACTCTAGTGCTTACGAGCAAGACAAGACCTTTTTTTTATTGCATTGTTGGAGGATTGTATCAGCTAAGGATCGCCAGAGTATCATGCGGACATTAAAAACATATTCTAGGCCAATGGTGCTGTTTAAAGCAGCAATGCTATTTCATTTTGATTTTACTAGTATCAAAGCAATCTTCAATTATTCGTTAAAATGTTACCTTACATTAACAATGAGTCTGATATTTTGACAAATTCTAATCTTTTTAGGATTTATATGTAACTCCCACGTAAATCATCAAATAACCATAATCAATTTCGTCTCATCTACTCTTAAAGTTGGTATCTCATACGATCATATCACTTTCTCCATACCAGAACACTATAAATTAACCCCCTCCTAGTCGAAAACGCAATAATCAGATAATCGATTCTAAAACACGATGTCAAACACCCCTTGTCTAAGCTTATTTGATGGCCTTATGAGCTTATGCAAAAACTGAAAAGCTAATAAGTTCAATTTTTAGGGCTTATGAGCTTTACCTGCTTGAGCTTCTTAACTCAAAAGCTATAAGCCCAAGTTGATAAGCTCATAAGCCATTAAATAAGCATTTCGATAACATAATAAACACTCCCTACACCAAAAACCACCACCATTAGAGTCCCATTTCTAGCAGGAGATCTAAAACCTAACATAGCTAACCTTAAAAGTAGGAAGTGTAACATTTTTTTCACAAATTTGAACTAGCAAACAAAGATATACAAAACCCATAATCACAAACATTAATAATAGAAAAAAGACATGTTTTTTTACCATGATTCTTGGAGGAAACAGCTGCAGCTAGTAACAGAAAACCTAGAGCCATTATCCACTCAAAACAACAACTTTTGTTTACCATTTTCAAAATTTCCACCAAATAACCAAAACCCTGTTCAGGCTAATAGAAAACTAACAATATAGTGGATGATAATTTAAGAAAAAGGTGTTTTTTTACACCTTTTTATCCAGTGCAAAATGTGGTCTTTTTTACTAAGTTTATAGAAAAGGGTAGACATGATTGAAGGTTTTTAGGACAAAAAAGTGGCAGATGTGGGTCCCACTTAGCCGTTGTGCCACTGTTGGGATTTTGATTTTCGTGTGTTTAGAATTGGTGCGTAAATTAATGGCGTTCATTTAATATAGAGTTATAAAGATCATACCAAAAAAGAAAGAAAATCACACCCGCGGTGTTGTTTTGTTAAAAGTTTGAGCATTGTTGTATATTCCTTATTTATCTTTTTAAGAGCGCGTTTGTTCGCTATAATTAATTGTAATATATTGTAATTGTAATTTAAATTACATTTTAATTGTGTTTAATGACAATATGAAATGAATTGTAATTCAGATTATATTATGATAACTATTTATTTTGTAATGTAATTGTAATTCAGTCACTACAATGACATCAAGTGAAAGAATTTAGATTATATAGGAAATTTGACAAAAAGTTTTGAATTACGTCGTAATTCAAAATTTTTATACTTTAAACATCAATATTTATAAATTATTATTATTATATAAATATTAAGATAACATAATAATAATATTTATTATTATTATTATTATTTATTAATATTATTATTAGTAGTATTATTTTATTTATTATATTATTATATTTATGTAATATAAATAATATTAATATTTATTATAATAGTATCTATTATTAAAAAATTATTATTATTATTATTATATAAATATTAAAATAATAATAATAATAATCTTTATTGTTTATTATTAATATTAATATTTATTAATATTTTTCTTATAAATATTATTATTATTTTAATTATTATTATATTAATTTTTTATGTTTTATAAAAAATTTAAATTATATTATGTTGCGAGTAAACCAAACACTTTATCAATTACAGTTACAACACATTACAATTCCAATACATTTCAATTCTTTAAATTACAATTACATCAAATTATAATTCGTTCCAAAGATTACAATTCTTTCAAAAAAAATATTATGTGAACCAAATGACCCCTTACTTATTTGTTTAACAACATAATTTTTTGATATTTTGATATGTGAAATTTATTTATTTTTACTTTTCATCCGCACCATGAATTAGAACATGCGTAACAATCTTAATAATAGGAGGATAATTACGCTAAAAGGTTAAGGTGGGACAATATTTTTCTTAAAGTTGTGTTGGTTTGAATCTTTATCGTAGCTTAGCTAGCGGAGGTCCCGTATAAAACCTTACATGATAACTCTTGGGATTTATAGATTTGATGAGACAAAAGAAACAAGTAATGAAACAAAAGGATCAAAATCGTCATTAAAGAATTCTACAAGATGTAGGAGAGATATGAAGATTCTGGAAGATCTCCTTAAGAAGATAAAGATAACAGAAGATCAAGTTAAATGTTTAAAAGATTTATTAATATCTTTATACTTATCTTTTGTAAACCTAGATATCTCTACTATATAAAGAGATATCAGGCGTGTAGTTTTAGGCATCCAAGAAAAGTGTGTGTGTATCTCAAGATGTAGATGTCTAGTTTGTGTGGTGTAGCCCAAGGTCAAGGTAACTTGATCCTGTTACAGTGGTAACACAATCTATAACTAGTCATATATATTTTGAGGCTTGGTGGATAACGTAATGGCCATAAAACCTTGTTCAAATCAACATTGATTTCCTTTGCTTTAATTCCCGCTGTGCATAATGTTATCATTATTATTTATAATCCAGATTATAAGTATCTAAACAAACTAACTTAAAAGATCATAAGTCCTACTAGGTATATTAGGACACAGTGGTATCAAGCCTCGTGCTCTCGATATCAAGGATCACAAGGTTTGTTTTTTAAGTCGATTTTATGAAGAAACAAAAGTCATAAATTCCGGTTTTTGGTTTCTCGTCGTGATTCTGTGACTATTAGGCTTTTTCACCTAAACCCTAATTCTATAAAAGAAGAAACTGGTACCATACGTAGTTGTTGTTGATTGGTTCGTGACAACAAAGAGATTTGGCGTGATAGGCTATGGGAGGAAGGAGAATGCTAATTTGTGACGGATTCGTGACAAAACCTTGGGTGACATAAAAAAGCGTCGTCTGATACTTAAAAAAAGGGTATTACCTTAAACATGGTTACAATTAGTACTGCTCGGCGTTGATTTGCTACTGGCAAGCAAAAGATAATGCACTTGCAAGATCTGTGTAATTATTCTCTCTTTAAAAAGAAACCAAGAAGACACTAAAGTGATTGAATTTTGGTTCCTGATTTTTCAAAGGTTCGAGTGAATCGGTACAGGTTATGATTTACATAAGGAATAAAAGTCTTCTTGCTGTTTAAATCTTTGGATTATATGCGGACTCAAGTATCACACTTCTTGTTGGATTCATTGAAGGAAAAGGCGTAAAAGCAGTTAAAACTACTAGAAACAGTTACTACTGTTTACAGCAGTTAATACTGTTAGGGTTTTTCAAATCATTGATGCTTGGACTTCAAGGTTTTGTATGATTTGATCTGATTATATAAAGTCCTGATGTGGTTTCTTGGAAATCAGCAAAGCATCAGATATCTTTACAGGATAGAAGTTTCAGAGGTCCATAACAAAGTTGCTTCTACCATCATCGTTATTCAGAGGTATTGATTACAAGGTTTTGACATCATTCAGAAGCATCATGTGTGATCAAGTTTTGAAATTATCCAAGACTTGAAACTAATTAGGGTTTGTTTATCGAATGTAAAGATGAAGATTCCAACTGTTATGAATAATAGTTACTACTGTTAGATGTTCTCATAGCAGGTTTGGTTTTAGATGATGTTGCTGAGAGTGTATCTTAAGATGATGTGGAACAGAGGCAATGGTTTTGTAGCTGCGTATGAAGATAGGGTTGGATATGAGACTTGTTAGGGATAGTATCTGGTATCAGGAATTATAATTTGTTTGGCAGGATAATACTAACAGGTTGTTGGGCCGAAATTGTGTAAAAAGTTTTAATGAACAGATTGCTTAAATTCGTATTAGATATGGATGTGATCTTATTGGATGCTTCATGATTATGGTACTCATTGGTATATTAATGCTGCCATAAGAAGTGTTAATGCTGCCAAGGTAATATTACTACTGCTAGAAGGAACTTAATACTGCTACATAGTTTTTAGTACTGCTAGCATTAAAAAGTAGTTTAGTTAATATTGCTTAGGATTTATGGATTTAATACTGCTAGCTCTATTCGATATTGGAAGACACACACGTGGTTTGGATCTCGAATTGAACAAGATGCTTCGTTTAAGGGGAAGCTAATAGATTGATTTTGTTTTAAATGTTCTTAAACGTTTAAAAGGCTCGTATTTGGATTAATTGAAGAATTGGTTATGAAGAAGGTTGTTTATTACTTATTTGATGGTGAAGTGGAATTACTTGGGTACATGTTTTATCATATCTTAAACGGCTTACAACGTTTAGAGATAACTTGTTTGTGCTTAGAAATGTTGTGACGAAGACTTGTCAAAATCTAGCAAAGGTGTGCGATTTCTCTTATGGTGCTCAATGCGTACATTTGCTATCACTTTGGTTATGTGTCTCATAGAAGATGAGGATTTTTGTCAAGAGGTTGCGATCTACTTATATTTCACAGATTTATTTATAAGTTTGGAGTCACGTGGATAGTACAAGATATAAGACACAAGTTTGGGTTATTCTACTTCAGCATCAAGTTTGTTATACTTAGTTTTCTTTCAGAATTGAAGATTCAAGAAATGGTTAACATATGGGTTTCAGGGGAAGCTTATTGTTAAAATGTTTAACCATTTACATGCATCATCGAGGTGAAGGTTTTTACTACTGCTAGTCATTATTACTACTGCTAGTGTGAGTTTCTACTACTCAAGTTTATTTTTCTTATTGTGCGTCAGGGAGGGCAATTTGAGGAGTTAGAAGGCTTGGATTAGAAGTGTGATATTGGTTTATAGTGGTCAAGATCAAAGTTGCTTATATTCATATGTTTAACAACATAATATTTTGATATTTTGATGTGTGAAATTTATTTATTTTTACTTTTCATCCGCACCATGAATTAGAACATGCGTAACAATCTTAATAATAGGAGGATAATTACGCTAAAAGGTTAAGGTGGGACAATATTTTTCTTAAAGTTGTGTTGGTTTGAATCTTTATCGTAGCTTAGCTAGCGGAGGTCCCGTATAAAACCTTACATGATAACTCTTGGGATTTATAGATTTGATGAGACAAAAGAAACAAGTAATGAAACAAAAGGATCAAAATCGTCATTAAAGAATTCTACAAGATGTAGGAGAAATATGAAGATTCTGGAAGATCTCCTTAAGAAGATAAAGATAACAGAAGATCAAGTTAAATGTTTAAAAGATTTATTAATATCTTTATACTTATCTTTTGTAAACCTAGATATCTCTACTATATAAAGAGATATCAGGCGTGTAGTTTTAGGCATCCAAGAAAAGTGTGTGTGTATCTCAAGATGTAGATGTCTAGTTTGTGTGGTGTAGCCTCAAGGTCAAGGTAACTTGATCCATGTTACAGGTGGTAACACAATCTATACTGATCATATATATTTGAGGCTTGGTGGAAACGTATGGTAATAAAACCTTGTTCAAATAACATTGATGTTCTTTGTTTAATTCCGCTGTGCATATTGTTATCATTATTATTGTTAATCCTAGATATAAGTTCTAAACAAACTAAGCTTAAAAGATCATAAGTCCTATCAGGTTATTTAGGACTATCAGGTGGTATCAGAGCCTCGTGGCTCTCGATATCTAGGATCACAAGGTTTGTTTTTGAAGTCGATTTTATGAAGAACAAAAGTCATGAAATTCTGTTTTTGGTTTCTCGTGTGATTCGGTGACTATTAGGCTTTTTCACCTAAACCCTAATTCTGTAAAAGAAGAAACTGGTACCATACGTGGCTGTTGTTGATTGGTTCGTGACAACAAGGAGATTTGGCGTGATAGGCTATGAGAGGAAGGAGAATGCTAATTTGTGACGGATTCGTGACACCTTTGTGACATTAAAAAGCGTCGTCTGGATACTTAAAAAAAGGGTATCCTTAAACAGTGGTTACAAGTTAGTACTGCTCGCGTTGATGTTTCTACTGCCAAGCAAGAAGATTAATGAACGTTGCAAGATCTGTTTTAATTATTCTGCTCTTTAAAAAGAAAACCAGAAGACACTAAAGTGATTGAAGTTTGGTTCCTGATTTCAAAGGTGTCGAGTTGATCGTGTACAGGTTTTGATTACATAAGGATAAAGTCTTCTTGCTGTTTAAATCTTTTGGATTATATGGGACTCAGGGTATCACATTTCTTGCTGAGATTCGCTGAAGGAAAAGGCGTAAAAGTAGTTAAAACTGCTAGAAATAGTTACTACTGTTAGATTTCTCATAGCAGGTTTGGGTTTAGATGATGCTGCTAAGAGTGTATCTTAAGATGATGTGGAACAGAGGCAATGGCTTTGTAGCTGCATATGAAGATAAGGTTGGATATGAGACTTGTTAGGGATAATATCTGGTATCGGGAATTATAATTTGTTTGTCAGGATAATACTAACAGGTTGTTGGGCCGAATTATGGATAGAACGGTATGGGCTGTGTAAAAAGTTTTAATGAACATATTGCTTAAATTCGTATTGGATATGGATGGGATCTTATTAGATGCTTCATGATTATGGTTTTCATTGGTATATTAATGCTGCCATAAGAAGTGTTAATGCTGCCAACGTAATATTACTACTGCCAGAAGGAACTTAATACTGCTACATAGTTTTTAGTACTACTAGCATTAAAAAGTAGTTTAGTTAATACTGCTTGGGATTTATGGATTTAATACTGCTATCTCTATTCGATATTGGAAGACATAAACATGGTTTGGATCTCGAATTGAATAGGATGCTTTGTTTAAGGGGAAGCTAATAGA
>BQNB010118660.1:0-20951 GCA_026074375.1 Tanacetum coccineum
CTGATAAGAATCCCCGTTAATGCCCCGAAACCCGCCTCGTAACCCAATAAGCATGCCCCGCCCCACCCTAAAAACTTCGGGTTTTGGATTTCCCCATTGGGTTCGGGTTTTTTTAACATCCCTACTGAGAAGGCGTTTTAAGTTGAAAACATCTTTTTTTTAAAATTTGAAATCCTAAACCCAATTTTAGGAAAAGTTGAGTAAGATCCATGGCTCAAGAGAACCTTAGGTCATTGGGGGAAAGTACAAGTGGTTATGGATACTCCTACGAGAACAACCCGAAGACATCTTGTGAGAGCACATGAGGCAATAGTGAAGACGACGATCAATCGAAGAAGGACGCAACATGACTTATGGAAATTGAATCACAAAAGGTATATCCAAACTTATCTATTTCTAATTTTCATGAATTGCAAAAGGATAACGAGGAACTTTTAAAATTTTGCAAAGATTTTGTTAAAGCAAATCAAAGACTTATAAAAGATAGACATTCTCCTAAAAATGAATAAATTAAACTATATAACAAAATCAATGAACTTGTATTGAAGTAAGGAAACTTACTAAGTCTAAAGAGGAGATTGAACCATGTAAAAATGTGAGTTACTCACACAAATGGTTGACTCTTTAGAAGGTAATGTTTCTAAACTTCAAGAAGAAGAGTTGAGCTTTTCAAAATTTAAGAAGAGTAGTAGTATTTTGAATGACATGTTATGTCATCAAAAATTGTCCCAAGATAAGGAAGGTCTTGGATTTTCAAAAGCTAAGAAAACCACTTCCGAGAGTCGAAGCAAACCAAACATGTCTGTAAAAGAGAGTCAAAACGGTGATTTGTCAAATGCTCATTTTAAACCCATCGTTCCTCAAACTCGTTTTACAAACACTTGAGGTACTCAGTTACCCATTGTAAGAAGTGAAACCAAAAACAAATTTACAAGCCGGTTTTACACAATGGACTTGGATCCACTAAAACTTGAGTCAACCATAGACCACTCTTACCATCACCTAATATGAGACCTTCAACCTCATACAATCAAAGACATTTTTCTCAAAACAACCAATCTTCATTAAGAAGAAACTTTTTCAAGAACCAAAGGTCTTCCCATCATCAATACAACTCATCCCAAAGGAGAGACAAATCCTACCCAAACCAAAGATTTTTTAGACCACAAAACCTTCAAAACTTTGGACCCAAGATTTCAAAATCAAAAGAAAATTTTAAAACAATCCTTGGTCTATGTTTTCAAGGTTTGGTCTTGAGACACTTAGTGTCTTTCTTCAAGACCCAAGAATGTATAACTTAGGAGTATTGTATGCTAATACCAATGAACCCAACCACTAATGGGGACCAAGTTTTTGAGTTATATGTTTGTTAGGAGTATGATGATGTACATATGTAATCTTTGAGGAAAGACAAAGCATCAATGATGGATCTTTATCACATGGTCATGAAACTTAAATCATCCATGAAAACCGAGCTAAGTTTTCTTCTTATGCTTATGAATCGTTGAATTCTTTATATTATAGTTGTCAAAAATGCTATGAGAATTTGTTTGATGCTAGATAGCTTATTTTAGTTACACCTTCAAAGTTAAGAGAACTTAGAAACTTAAAAGCGATTAACATAAAGTGAGACTAGAATTGTATGGCACATGTTTAAGGAATATATCTATGTGCTTACAACTTTAATAACTTGAATACATCATAATCTAATATTTAGGTCTTTAAGAACACATAAAAACATCAACAACTAAATCAAAAAGAAGAAATCAAATTTTAGAAGTTGATTTAGTTATTTGACCATAACTTCTTTGTCTGGACTCTGATTTAGTTGATTCCAAAGGCCACAAAAAGGGAAAAAGGAGATCTACAATTTAAGTATGATTTTTGGTTAGCCCCTGGCACGCTGGTCATGCGTTGGAGTGTGATCAGCGCGTGAGCTACTATTAGAATTATAGTGTTTTTTCAGAAAAACCTTGTTTGGCATCCATAATTCCTAAAACTAGTTTGCCACACTTCATTAGGCTTAATTAAGATTTAAAAGACATAAAACATACAATTGGTATTACTAAAAATGGTAAATCGTGGGCTAAGAGTCATAGGAGAAATGAACTATAAACGTATGGTCTAGAGAAGTCAAGGTAATGCAAACAATATGACTAGGAATGAAGTGTCAACTACTAGGATTTTAGAGTTGTTACACTTAGATTTGTTTGGTCCATCACCTATTCAAAGTTACGGAGGTAACTTTTATACTTTAATGATCATTGGTGATCACTCAAACTACACTTGGGTTGTATTTGTAAAGTCTAATGCTGATGTCTTAGAAAGGTTTAAAATATTGTGTAAAAGGCTTGAAAACCTACATGATTGTTCTATTGTTTCAATTGTAACAAATCATAGTGGTAAATTTGATAAAATGCAATTTGGAAGCTTTTGTGGACAACATGGAATGTCTTATAACTTTCCGGGACCGTTCACCTCTCAATCAAATGAGATTGTTGAAAGAACGCATCGCTAGTTAAGAAAGATGAGTCGTGCTATGTTAGATGAGCAATCTATTTCACAAAATTTTTGGTGTCATGCACTAGATATGGCAACATACATCTTTAATAGGGTTTATATTAGAAAATTCATTAATAAAACACCATACGATATCATTAGAAATAGAAAACCGCCATTGGAGCATCTAAGAGGCTAGAGGTCATCTAATAGAAAAGTCAATGGTGAGATGAATGAGAGAACACTTAGATCTAAGCAAAACAAGCTTAGGATTTTCGCATGACATTTTTCAATGGACAAATTGCATGAGTATAGTTGATATTGTTCATAGTTGACATGCACCATAGGATTTTGATTTGAGTGAGGTGCTAAGAGAAAGGGTAGAGGTCTAGAAGTTGTTTGCATGACCTTTATATATATATATATATACTTATGCTCTTATAGCTTATGTGCTTACGTGATATGTGATAGGACTTATATGAAAGTCATGGAAGTTAAGCAACATCGTTGTTTTCACGAGATGATGGATATATGTCAATGCATTATTCAAACTATGGTTAACATTATCTCGAATTCTACATGTCAAACCTATGTGCTATGAACAAGAAATTTGATCTACATCTTGTCAATATTGTGGTAATCTTCTCCTCACATATTTAAATGTGTGAAACCGACTTACTCGTAATATTTCATGCTCTATTCCTCATAATAGACATGAAAGATTAAATAGACAAATTCATTGACAAAATCACTTTGGGTCGCAACTCACCCTTGTGATGAAGACGTTGTATTTATGTCAACTTGTTCATTTTATGTGTTGATTGCATGCTATATGTACTAGGGTAGAGAAGAAGACAAACGAACTTTATGAAAACATACAAACTTGTCACCAAGTTTAAGAGAATTTTGTCTGAGTTTAATATGGTATTGCATAAACATACTAAAATACACAAATAATAAACATGATAATATAGTGCTCTCGTCCAAGAAACTATGTACTTAACTTTCCATACACTTTGGAAATGAAAGATTATCAATGTTGACACAACACATCGGCCATAATTTTGAGATATTATACTTTGCAACACTTTGCGCTTGTATAATGGAATATGAGTTCATATATGTGTAAAATATCCAAAGGGGTTAAAATAGGGCAAATTATAAAAAAGTGTAGCCAGGTTACCACTTTTTTCTATTATGTGTAGGCAACTATTTTTTTGTAAATAAATCATTTAACTTTTGAATTTTGAATATTGTGTGTATTTTGACCACATGTAATGATCAGTTTACCTTTCACGGTTAATAGGTTGGCTAAAAAACATAGGGGTAAAATAGTCACCCACTACACACAATAGTCGAAATTCAAAAGTTAAATGATTTATTTACAAAAAAAAAACTATAGCGTAGCTATGTGCGGTCGCAAGATCGACTGAGGAGTATCGGGTCTAGAACTTACCGATTGTACAGGCAGTATTAGAAAGGTGAGCCAGAGTAGAGTGATCAGCGTGTAGGTGAGCTCGCAGGATCCGCAGAGCGGCTCAATAGCTTTGTGTGAGAGTATAGTTGAGCAGACAGCTAGGGTCTAGGCAGAGTCGAGCAGTATAGAGGCGACTGAGTAATGGTATTAAGGTCTGACTTGGAATATGTGGGAGGTAGTAGCATAGCGAGGCGGATTTGTCTAGCAGAGACAGATCGCAGAGATAGTGGGGTGATACTCGAGAGGATGGGATGTCAAAGGTTTACTTGAGGATCAGCAGCGAGAGGGGATGAGCGTGCGGCATGGTACACTTCTCTGCACATCTGACTCTCTATCGGATATAGTGGGTCATGAGTTTGACAGTGTTGGCAACGATGGGCATTGATAGAGGTATTGAGGGGATGTGAATAAATACTCACTCAATGAGATCTAGAACAGCTGTGTTTGAGACTTCTGTGAAGAGTAGCTATATATTAGTAGGTGTTGCAGCTTATGGATCAATTGCGGCGAGGCTATGGAGGAAGTGTGTAATGATCAGGGGTAGTTACCGTATCTCTCTGGAGGATATGAGATAGGGGGATTGAGTGATCATCTTCGAGGCAAGCTGAGATAGGAGTAATCAGAATAGTGAGCCGCGGCGCGCTTCTTACGACACGGCGATACTATCCTAGATTAAAGAGCGGATCATAGTTAATACGTCATGAGTAGGAGATTTTCTAGGACGTGAAGAAAGTAGGGAGGTTGCCTGACACGCGCTAATAGTAGGAAGGAGAAAGTGGAGGGTGGGACTCTGTGTAGCGATCGATGTGGAAAGTAGGTGATTAGGAGCGCACACTGTGGACTACAGAGAATTGTCCGTGAGTCATCTCTCTGAGAATTTTGCCGAGAGATCTCAGGTCTATACGTCTGAGGTGTGGTGAAGATGTTATAACGAGAGAGCCCGGGGAGTGCGAAGCGTGCGGCGAAAGTTCGAGTATTCTCTCTGTAGGTATATCCAGCATCAGCGCGCGAGAGCAAAGATCAGTGGAGGTCTCTGGTAGAGGAGCGATTGTGCGGCGGGTGGTCGATGCGTTGAGCGAGAGATCAAGTTAGGTGTAGTTCGCGTATAGGCGAGGTGCAGAGAGGAGAATAGTTGAAGCGGAGTGAGCTATATTGTTGTGACTGATGATGCAGGTGACTCTACATTTCGCTCGATGGGTCTAAAAACCGCCATAGCGCGGCGAGAGTGTGGGATGTCGCAGCGGTTCGTCATATCACAACTTAGGCGAATCGTAGCGCGCTGTGCAAGAAGTGGATCATCTTACGCGCACAGGTCAGTGTACTGAGCTCAACAACAAGGAGCTCAAGTCTTTCAATATATTCATCAAAGTTGCTACGTAGGCTAAAACCTGAATACTTCTGTCTTCTCTATAGAGGCGTGTGGATGATCGCTGGATACTCGGAAAACTCTCTCATACGATGGCTGATTCGTGACTGAGCGATCGTCATGTGAGGCGATTGAGCGATATGGATATTAGTATGGGGTTTATGGACAGATGGACATAGCGCTTCTGTGTGATATTTATATAGGAGATATGAGTTAACGATGAGGAGTCGATGAGATGACAGGAGAGAGAGAAGCACGTAGCTACACTATATGTTAGTGCATGAGTGTGACATATGCTGTGATTATGATTGTAAATATTCATATCAACGCAGACCACTCTCTCGGTTTTATATACAGAATCCTATTGTCACACAATCTCTTAGTAAGATCTTAATATCGTGATGACACACGTGACACATGCATATCATTGCGTAGACTCAATACATTACTCGAAGACACTCATACGAGTCTCGCCTTAAGCTATGCTTACGAAGGAGGCATAGCAACACTCTCTCGCTCAATGTCAATGAGCAGTATCCTGGAACAGTTCGTGGCTCCTCTCTGGGGGGCATCTAGAGCTGCAGCAGCGCGCTGTAGTCGCCATCTTGGGAGTGCCGATGAGGCTATGGTGGGGGATCGATTGTGGCGTCGAGCTAGGGGTGGTTGTAGGTGTGCGGCGTACCGACTCATTCTTTAGATCTACTTTATGGACTATGCGCGTGATCTCGGCACTCAATACATGGACAGCGTTACGGCTACTACATAGTACTGCTGTCTGTTATGCTGCGATAAACACCCATTCTCCTATAATAGACAACTATCATCGTCTCCTGACAAGACTATAGATGCATAATGTAGAGGCGCGCCTCTAGCGAGTCTACAAGTGCTCTCATTCTACACAATATTATATATGAGCGTTCTCGTAGCTTAACATTCATTGTAGATCGGACACTGATACATCGCAGGAGGTCGAGTGAATCGATACTTCTCTGTCTACATAGGTACCAAAAAGCAAAACTACATTAGTAGTATTTGGTCTGTCTAGAAGCGCAATGTGCTTCTCGAACCCGAGTATTTATCTACTAATAATCACTATTTGATGTAATCATGTTGACTCTTATTTCCGCGCTACTGAGCGATCTGATATATTCAATATCACTGTAAAAAGGTTATGTGGTCATTTACATAGAGACCACGGATCTCTTCGGGCTCAAGCTGCCTCTGCTTTCAGACGGGAGAGCTCAACTCGTTCAGCGCAGCGCCCTCGTGGCGCAAAGGCAAGCGTCTCTAGCTCGCGGGCAGGTTGGGAGGCTCTATAGGCACGAGGGATCCATATCATTTGTTCTCTCTCTAGTGTGTAGCGAGTCAAGTCGATGCTCTGTCCTAGCACTCTCACAATCGTCATCGACCGGGAGTCTCTGGTTGAAGTCTATGGTGTCGTAGACGCAGGGTATAGTGTTCTTTGAGGAGGATACTCTATGACGTTAGAGGCTCGTGCGAAGAGGCGGGAGCCAAGCGCAGTTTCCTTATACAGTGTGTATGTGACACTAATAGATCTACAGTAGTATTCACTATTGGACACGTGAGCATTTCTATTATCTCCGCTCTACAGAACATGATCTACACATCTCTCTTTATCTGACCGGTCATGAGAATCTCATCAAGACGTAGTAACAGACAGTCTCTTACAGTACACAGTGTCTAGGACTCCAAGAGATGAAGGGTATAAAGTAAGTCTTTTTAGTAGATACATATCTCATTAAGACTGAGATATCACAGAAAGAGAGATATTGTCATTTTTCATGCGGGTCCAGAGGTCCGAGAGTGCAGTGTGTTCTGTCGCGAGCTAAATCTTCTCTCTTATCGAGGTATGATGGAGTCATGTCACGCGTGGGATGTGTGATTAGTTGTGGCTGCTACATATCTTATGTCTTAATATAGACTGAAGTCCACATTGAGGTGTGTTAGTTAGTTGATAGTATATGTCGAGAGTTAGTGTATCTATAGGAATAGAGGGAGGGGAGAGATTCGTATATATGGGACTGTAGGGGATTGTGATGTAGTAGTAGATGATAATATTGTAATAGGGGGCGATGGTAAGGATGCGAGTATCGCGCAGGAGAGCGTCGGATTCGTTGATGGATAGTAGTAACTATGGATCACTGATCGTCTGAAATGCTAGGGGGGATTTATTACACGAGTGATATAATATTATTACTCGAGACATATATAGTAGAGGTTGAACGTACACTCCTGAGATAGGACTAAGTTGCTTTACGACATTCATGGCACCTCGTACGTGGGTGTGTTGATTAACCTCGCTCTGTTGATTGAATGTTAGCGCACACTCTGTGGGCCATCAGCTCGTGAAGGTGAGGCCAAGAAAACGTTGTGATCGACGAATGGCGTGTTGAAAGTCGTTATAGGATGATCCAAGTTTCTATAGTCTTAGCCGAGGAGATATCTGTAGCGTCATTCTTCTATTATTCTTCTCATGCGGGAGGGCAGACTATATGATTTTCGGCACACCACAGTCTGATCAGAGGCGTGTGATAGGTGTAGCGAGTAGTTATCGAACGGTGAGATGATCTTGAGTTCGCTAAGCTTATCTGTGGAAGCGCACATAGTGGCGAGGAGCGTTCACTCTACGCGATTCGTCCATCTCTGTACTTATGTAACACGTAAAGGATACACACACTTTATTTCTATATGAGTGGACACATTCTGATCTAGACAAACAAAGACGCGATAGATCTCTACATCTAGGTCTGCGATGAGCGGATAGTGACACTATCTAGATGTGCCACGTCGCGAATCGCGACCTCTAGAGAGTACGTATCACACTATGGGGAAGTGAACTAACATCATATGTGACTTGGGGAAGTCTAGAAGAGTAGCGATACTCGTCGCGTTTTGATAATTTAGAGGATGTGATAGATGACGATATATGGAGAGGGGGGCAGGTACACATAAGCAACGATAGGATAGTCGTAGGCGAGACATAACACTCTAGAGGACATATCAGAAATGGAGTGGAAGACGTGCAGAACACTGAATCTTATAGGTTCCTATAGTAAGAGCAGGAGTATATGTGGGGGAACTCAGGTACACGTTGTGACGGTGAGTCTCTTGAGGTTGTCTCTCCTTATTGTTATGTCTGGCAGGCGCGTCTAGATCAGGATAGTGGGGCTTAACAATGCATATGACATAGCCTAGTCTTGAGTGATCTCGGCACTAGCGGGGGAAGTGTCTCGCAATATTAAACAAGAAATAAGATTCTAGCATCGTATATTATTCAACCAATTACTCGGAGGCGGCGGGTCGAGACAGATTTGACCGTGCTCAGGAGGCTCTTACAGGCTAAGCGAGCGCCTGGGATTAGATTGTGAGCACGATGATGTGACTCTCTCTAGGGATATCAGCGGACGGAGGGGCGCAACGACCCACCGGCGTGGTGGTTGGTAATTATCTCGAGTTGTCTCTGCGTTCTATAGCTTTCTATTGGTACACTCATACACAAGTTAGATGTCTCTCACAGACTAGATCAGACTCGATCGATGAGGAGAGCTGGCGGCGAGGCATCTGATCTAGCATCTGGGTCCATCAGATTCTCAGGAGAAAAAGCGTCAAAGCGTGAGTCTAAGCATACAAAGGATATAGCTCGCATTGATTTGAAGACTCAACTATTGGTAGCTCCACAGATGTACAAGGGACTATTAGTCACGGAGAACAGATGTTCTATCACTCAGAGGATGCGACACTCGAGTCTCATGATATGCGAGATTATAAGACGAAGCGCCTACTAAGGTTATGGATTTTGACTAGGAGCGTACTCTCGTCACTCGACATCTGCACTGAGACGGTGCGAGAGCACGTACCTGAAGTACTAGTTGGCTATGTGAGTCGAGGGGATCTCGCCTATATGACGGGTGGATCTCATTGAAGAGCTCGGTTCATCTTATATTTGCGAAAGACTCTGATGAATCGTGGTTAGGGAGTAAGTTGTGTATAGGTGAGTCAATGGTAGTATTGATATGAAGTTGGTCTGGTCACAGCGAAGGGGGAGGCAGAGTGAGTGGCGACTCTGACAAGAGATAGTGAGTGTGTTTTTATTTTTTTGTACTAGTATGTAGGGTGCGTCAGGTTTGTGGTCGTCTTGGAGTGTGGAGGGGGGATATAGTGAGTTATTGGGTACGTCTGATTTAGGATGTGACTATCAGGGGCAGGATGCAAGTGAGTCTAGGGAAGGCGAGGCCGGTGATAATCACAATGTTAGGACTATCTTCTTCAGGCTGGGAGTAGGGGCCGGGTCCGTTTGCGGGTCGCGGCGTATGGATCCTGAACACACTGTTCAGGTGGGTCAGTCCAATGCATCATTTGGTTCGAGGGCGCGGACGTTGGGAGTCGGCGCGTGCCTTGAGCGAGTGTGTGCGTATAGTGTAGTAAGAGGTGTGCGCGCTCAGTGAAAGCTAGAGCTGTTCAGCGACTCTCATATCACTCGTGTGAGGAGTATCTGTAGGTGGACAGGGCGCGCTAGAGAGTCATTGACACTAATCACACACCTCTCACTCACAGACTCGCCGATTGATATAGGAGTAGACTGATCTCTATATGGGGATGCCTCATCATGTCTCGATATCAGAGGACAGGGGATCATCTAGGGCCGGTGCCGACTTATAGGATATCTAATACCATAGTGAAAGGAGCGCTCATTACAAACGTGCATGTCTATATAGATTCATAGGAGTGTGCGAGTGGTGTCTGCGGGGACGGTATGTGCTTAGGAGCGTAGGATTAGGGTTGATTCTCGAGGGAGGTTGTATGCATCTTAGGGTTGTAATTCTGATACTACGTGTGGTGGTTGATGTTGACTACATCTAGCGCGACCAGTATACTCACCACTCTAAGTTCAAGAGTCACTGAGTGGTCACGCGCAGAGAGGCAGCTCATGACATATACTTTAGTGAGACACATGGTAAATTTAGAAGATTCTATCGCGAGATCATCAGAGCAGCCAGTTCTTGTGCTACGTGAAGGAGTCTTAGCGAGCCCATGGCTCGGTTGATAAGCACGTGTGGAGCGTAAACTCTGATGGTATTTTATATTGGGGACGGAGTAGTATCTCTCTATCAGTTCACATACAGGACTGATGTATATCTTATAGTACTCATTAGCGGTGTAGCCGGTATCATCTCTAGGTGCTGTAGTGTCTGTGAAGAGTAATTCTCCTTTCAGAGAGTAGCGGGACCCTTTAAAGACGATAGAGAGTTATGATACGCCGCGTAGTTAGTCAGGGTTATCTGATGTGAGCGAGAACGTTCTCTGACTGCGCTTTTGCGCGTGGGAGCGATTTGAGATTGTCTTGTATAGTAGCAGTAGGTTCTCTCGATCGTCCACTCGGTGTCGACGTTTGACTCTATGGGAGCGATGATCTCAGATGTGTAGAGGTGTGGATGTGCGCACTATGGTGAGCACGTAACGAGTTAGTGCGGTGATGTGGAGCTCTGGGCCTGAGCTAGTTCGGTCATTATACACACAAAGCAGTCTATAGTGTGCTCAAGTGGGCACATATCTTTATGATTGTGCGGTGATTCTCTAGGGGTGCGATGTATCAATCTCTCGAGTCATAGTTAGGGGTAGAGCTGATTAGTGAGGCTCTCATCTGGAGGTCTATGCTGCACCACACGCTCTCTCTGTTGACGTACTCACATCTCTTGTAGTGGGATAAATTGTCGTCGAGAGTATTGTATAGGTGAGTGGAGTGAGGGAGCGAGCAGGATAGATAGATGAAGGTTGTGACTGAGTGTGTGATCACGCGATTTAGACTCTCTCATGAGCACGGAAGGGCGTCAATATGCGTTCTGTGCTCTGTAGAGTGTGTCCACTGGTCTGTTATGCTAGATATGAGCGGGTGACGACATGTTTCAGATTATCGGTGTTACTATATGAGGGGGTGAATGGGTGGTGGTGGGTGTGGTGTGGGTGAGGGTTGGGGGGGTGGGTATAATTTTATTAGATATTAGGAGGTTTGGAGTATAGGTTAGGGGATGTGTTATAATGGATAAGAAAGGGAGATTCTTATAAAAGAATGGAATGATTAAATATAAAGATATGGTTACCTACAGTATTTGAAAAGGGCTTACTTCTCCCATTTCCAGTCTCCACTTCTCCAATTTCCTAACCACAAATCACCAAACACCCCTACCCTACACAATCTCACATGTGCTCAAACATCTTGGCTCCATTTTCACCAAAGCGTACCTAACATTGTCCAAAGCGACACTTTGAGCAAAGACATAGCGTAGACCTACACACACTAAATTCTAGAGGCTTCTTCCTCTTATCAACATAACTTTTCTGACGATCACGTGCAGCCTTAAGTCTATCCTTAATCTACGAGATCTTCTCAGTAGTCTCTTGCACTAACTCAGGTCCTATCAAATGACCTTCTCCAACCTTAGCCTACAAAATCGGGGAACAACACTTCCTACCTAAACAAGTGCCTTCAAATCTGGCGCGCATCTTACCAGCTGAGAATGATAACTATTGTTATACGAAAACTCAACCAAAGGAAGATGAACATCCCAACTTCCTCTGAAGTCTAGGACACACGCTCTAAGCATGTCTTCCAAAGTCTGAATAGTACGCTCACTCTGACCATCGGTCTGAGGGTGATAAGCCGTACTCATATCTTAGCGAGTTCCTAATGCCTCTTGCATTGACTGCCAAAACTTTGATGTGAAACGACTATCATGATCCGATATAGTCGAGATCGACACATCATGTCTAGCAACTATCTCATTCAAATACAATCTAGCCAACCTTTCCATCTTATAATCCTCACGCATAGGTAGAAAATGAGCAGACTTAGTCAATCGGTCCACAATGACCCAGATTGTGTCATGCCCACTACTAGTCCTAGGCAACTTAGTCACAAAATCCATAGCTATCCCTTCCCATTTCCATATGGGAATCTCAGGTTACTTGAGCAGGCCAGATGGCCTTTGATGCTCAGCCTTAACCTTCAAATAAGTCAAACACCCACTAACATACTCAGCTATATTCTTTTTCATTTCAGGCCACCAATACCTATCTCTCAAATCATATTACATCTTATCAGCTCTTGGGTATACAGAGTACTTTGACTTATGGGCTTCGTCCATTATCAGGGTTCTCACATCACCCTTCAAAGGCACCCATATTCGATCCAGGTAATATAACGCTCCATCATTCCTAAGTTCAATCATCTCATCCAAACCTTTCTGCAATCCAGCAGATTCATCCACAGCCTCCTTCTGAGCCGTCAATATCCTATCCTTGATACATGACCGAAGGATCATATTCATAGCTCTAACTCTCTTAGGCTTTACTGTTTCTTTCCTACTTAGGGTATCAGCCACCACATTTGCCTTACCAGGATGGTAGCGAATTTCACAGTCATAATCACTAAACAACTCTATCCAGCGACACTGTTGCATATTCAACTCTTTCTGACTAAAGATATGTTGAAGACTCTTATGATCCGTATAGATGACACTCTTTGTCCCATACAGATAATATCTCTAGATCTTAAGTGCAAACACAACCGCACCCAACTCTAAATCATGGGTAGTATAATTATTCTCATGAATTTTCAACTGCCTAGACGCATAGGCTATCACTTTACCTTTCTACATTAACAATATACTAAAAAAATCTCCCGATCTATCGGGGAGAGCTAGAACAGGCACATTACACATCCTATCCTTTGAGGTCTGAAATGCATATTCATGTTCCTCACCCTAATTAAAAGTCTTACTTTTCTGAGTCAAGATAGTAAGAGACTTAGCTATCTTAGAAAAGTTCTCAATGAACCTATGGTAATACCTAACCAATCCTAAGAACGAACGAACCTCAGTCGAAGTTCTAGGGGCTTTCCAATTCTTAACAGCTTCAATCTTACTAGGGTCTACATGAATCCCATTACCATTTATCACATGCCCAAGAAACTACACTTCTTTTAGCCAGAATTCACACTTAGAAAACTTAGCATACAGTTTCTCCTTTTTGAGTAGTTCCAAGACTAACCTTAAGTGTTCTACATGCTCCTCTTGAGTCTTAGAGTAGATTATGATGTCGTCTATGAACACTATCACAAACTTATCAAGATACGGCCTACAAACTCTATTCATCAAGTCCATAAATATTGCTGGTGCATTAGTCAGACCAAAGGGCATTATAGTGAACTCAAAATGTCCATAACGAGTTCTAAACGCAGTCTTTGGAATGTCATCCTCATGCACTCTCAGCTGATGGTATCCAGACCTAAGATCTATCTTAGAGAAAAACTACGACCCTTGCAGTTGGTCAAATAGATCATCAATCTTAGGTAGCGGATAACGATTCTTAACTGTCAACTTATTCAATTCTCTATAGTCAATACACATCCTAAAGGAACCATCCTTCTTCTTAACGAACAATACCGGCGCTCCCCAAGGCGATGAACTTGGTCGAATGAAACCTTTGTCTTGGAGTTCCCTGAGTTGTCTCGACAACTCCTCCAATTCAGAAGGTGCCAAACGATAAGGAGACTTTGCTACTGGCGTTGCTCTAGGGGTTAATTCAATCCGAAACTCAATTTCCCGAATAGGCGGTAATCCAGATAGATCATCCAGAAATACCTCAAGGAAAATCTCTAACCACAACAACTCTTCCTTGTTTTCTTATCACTACCTTAGCGCTCATCAATAATCTTCTTTCTCATTCGGATCTCACTCCTACTACTCAAAGCACTTGCATCCGGTAGGGTAGATCCTTGCTCACGATTCACACGGCAAAATTATTATAGCTTAAAAATTAGAACAACAGGTCCCCATACCTATAATCACATCAAAACTCCCATGTCCAAAAGGTATTAAGTCGATGTCAAAGATATGACCCTCGATTTCTAATTTGCAACCCTTAATAACTTATCAATCTCTACTAGCTGCCCGCTAGCTATTTCAATCTCATATTTGAAATCTAAGTCGCTGGGCTCTAAGCCTAACAAAGGTGTGAAGGTAGTGGAAACAAAACTATAGTCGGCACCAGAGTCAAATAAGGTAGTGGCAAAGCGCTTGTTCAAAGTAAACGTACTCGTCACAATGTTTGGATCCTGGCGAGCTTCCTCTGTTCCCTACATGAATGCCCTACCCCTAGCCTGGTTCCATTGGTTTCCACAACCCTGGCCCTCGTTATTAGCAACAACTTGATTTGGACGGTTTCCTCTTGGTCCTTGTACCCTATTCCATCTAGCACAAGCTGGCCTAACATGGTCGGTACTACCACACTCATAACATGCCCTAACAGGTGGGTTTCTAGCATTGATAGGATTTACATTCCTTGACACACTTCTACAATCCTTTGCCAAATGACGCAGGCGGTTACAGTTGTAGCATGTGCGACAAGGTCCACCGGGTGCATGGTAGGAGTTGCAGGTGGTACACTTGGGCCAAGTACCCGTATTCTCTCTTCCTATAGGGTTCACAGCAGTAGCAAAAGCATTCACAGTCCCAATCCTCTTATTATCATCCCTTCCATTCCTATCCTTGCTAGGTTCCCCCACATTTCCTCTCTTCTCAACCTTCTTAATTGTTTCATTCCTAACAGCCTCATCAGTTAGTGCACCAGAAATCTGCACAGCCTTTTGCATAGACTTTGGCTCCGTTGCTGCCACCATCCTACGGATTTGTAGAGCAAGGCCATACACATACCTCTCAATTATCCTACTCTCAGGAGTTACCAAATGTGGAACTAACCTAGCCAACTCATGAAACCTATCAGTATACGCAGCATGGCCAGCCCCGACCATGACGTGATTCCACAACTCAGATTCTAGCTTTTGCATCTCATGACTAGGATAAAACTCTTGTATCATCATACACTTAAAGTCATTCCATGACATACTAACATTAACTTCCCGACTTAGCATGCGGATCTGAGAGTTCCACCATGTTAAAGCCTTACTCACAAATGAACCAACAATCTATTTCACCTTTTGGTTAATACTACAACCACTTATATCATGCACAGATTCCATTTTCTTAATCCAACGAGTAAGGGCTACAGCACCTCCCTTACCATCATATTCCTTAGGGTTACACGCTAAAAAAAATCCTTATATGAACAACCTACCCGGTTGCCATTCACTATCACATTCCCAACGTTCCCCTGAACGTTCTCATTAACCACATTACCATTCTGATTTCCAACATTCCCTTGGTTACTAACCTGGGCCAACATGGCGGGTAAGACGTTTCGTAATTACTGGGCAATGATCGTTGGGAAGTCGGGTGCACCCCATTGGCTCCTCCTACATTCCTATTAGCTCCCTCTGCACCCCCATTAGCTCCTATACCTAGGCCATTTCCTTGACCATTCAATTCATCAACACGCTCATCATTACCTTCCCTAGGTCTTCTACCCCTTCCGCCTCTACTAACCCGTTCACCCGTTCCCCTTCTTAGTGATTCGACA
Organism: Tanacetum coccineum; assembly: GCA_026074375.1. Classification (NCBI taxonomy): domain Eukaryota; kingdom Viridiplantae; phylum Streptophyta; class Magnoliopsida; order Asterales; family Asteraceae; genus Tanacetum; species Tanacetum coccineum. The sequence continues at coordinate 15,837 of BQNB010118660.1, forward strand.
GCAGGCCGGCCAGCACTTCGGGTTCTCAATCTTGGCGGCATTATCTATACAAGGGAGAACATGGGCAACGTTCGGTAAGTGGGAAGACTCACACACATTCATCGAATATCTTACTATACAAAACCAAATATACGCGCAACATCCAACCCTCACGGTTACAACATGATTCGTGATGAACACAATACCAAGTATGAGTGAGTTGTGACACGCTTATAATTACGTTAGCCACCGTACTTATATTCGCATCCTTTCCCATTCATATTCAATATTGAGCCCACTCATTTCAATGACTAACATAACTAAGGCACCAAACCAAGAACACACAAAGGCACACCAAAAGCGGAACACCACACACATAGATCATATACGCAACTAAATGACAGATCTTAGGTTATAGTTTAGGCCAATCCACCTAGTTCTCTATAACCTTGGCTCTGATACCAATCTGTCACTCCCCGACAATTGCGAAAACTCAGGAATGCAACATAATGATGAATCATAACACAAGGTACAAAAATAAAGAAAACTACATTGCATAAATTCCAAGTGCTATGAAGACCATCAACCTTGAACAAACTTAAGTGATGTCCCAATTTGCAACTAAAATCCACAAATCTCTTACATTTATTCATATGCCCTCGCATGAGACCATAACCAAACTTAATCTAAAATCTCAAAATACTAAAATCAAACAACAAGCAAGCAAGACTTCAAACGAAATTCCACACGGGATACTTCTAGGTCTGTTATTAATCACCAAACTATTCATCTTTCACTTCACCTAAAAACGATACTCAAAAACGTAAACAATAATGTTGGTGAGCTCGTAGGTTTGACCTTAAACCCAAAAGTTGTGCCAATATTTCAACAGTGGACAATAGTGCTATATGACAGTGAATATATGCTAACAATCCAAGACATAGCATCCCCGCTAGTCAAATCTCAACATCCAATAATAAATCCGGAGTCGCAACTCCCAAATCACTAACGCACCTAAAGGGCCTACCAGCTGGAGCACTATATTAGGGCGTACCACACAGAACCTTGCATGCCAAACACAGTACATGCAAGTACCACACAGAACCTTGTATGCCAAACACAGTACATACAAGTACCACACAGAACCTTGCCATTCCAAACACAATACATACAAGTAAATTAACACATAATATTCACATAACAATCATAAGCACATATCTTGTCCCAAAAACAAAACCACATTTCGCACAGATCAATTCAAAACATTTCAAAACACATTTGAGTATCATTTTCCCCCAACGGAAAAACAGTAAAAAGTGGGGCTACGAGAACTCACCTTAAGCAAGCCTTTAGCAACCAACTTTCTACTAACAAGCAAATGCTGACGACGCCCGCACACACCTAGTCCAGTAATGTCTCGAATTAGAGATTCGCGATCCAACCAAACAATCTTCAATGTTTTAACGCATAGAGTTTAGACGCGTTGTACAATTACCCAAAACAGTTTTAGTGGTGTGATGGTTGACGACTTATCTCCACATATCAATCTCATTCTCCGATAATACATACTTATACTATTTAGCGTAAATAGATAAGTAATATAATAAATATTTATAATTATTAATTATAAATATATCCCGACAAGTCCATTCGGTACACCTTAATCACTTCAAAATAATCATTCCTTGATTGAAAACGACACGTTTAATCACAACACCTTAGGAAAGTTTTGAGAAAAATTATATTTTTTCGTCTTTTATTGAATTTATTAATTAAATAAAATAATAAAATAATATTTTATTATTAAAAATCAAAAATCATGTTTTTAGTAAAATTTCTAAGTATAAACTTTTTACGAAATTTCGACATGACCCGTACGTGTTTACAACGTTTTTCCAAGGTTTCAAACCTTAATTTCCAAACACTTTTCACAATTCGACACTTTTCGACAAAATTCCAAAATATCAAACTTTAACGTTCACCAAAACGTTTTCCCCAAAATAACGATAAATATCACTTCGTATATACATTTCGCTTTCAAAAAGTCCACCAAAACTCTCAAAATGACCATATATCGCTTATTGAGCCTCAAGGCCCAACAAGGGTCCATTAGAATATTTATAAGTCCAAAATACTATTAAGTCCAAAACCAAGGTCCATTTACATATATAAGTATATACTTATATGTAGAAATAATCCGGACGACAATAAGCCCTCCCGTTAAGCCGCGACTCAAATAGACTTATTGGGCCGCGAGTCCATAAACTCCAAAATACGTATATTAAGCTTTAAAATAAGCTAATAAGCTACGTATCGCTTTTGGTTACTACCATAAGCCTCAAAAATAGTCCACAACATATGCCATAAGACAAAAATAATCAAAATCACTTTCTTAGTGATTTTGAGAAAGTACACATGGCATATAAGCCCATATAAGCCCATATAAGCCAAGAAATAGCTTAAAAATAAGTCTGAATAAGCCATACAAGCAACTTATCAAAAATAAGCATTCTAACAACATATATTATTCAACCATCACGACCACAACATCAAAACTACAAAAACCCTTATTTTCTTTTTTTACTATTCACGAACCAAACGCACCCTTTTCTTTCGTTTCGCTTCCAAAAATCAATTTTCATAACGATCAACTTGTATAACTAACATCTATGCATCAAAATAAACCCAAAAGGACAAACAAAATTTAAATTTGAAAACTTACAAGAAAATCTTCAAATTTGTAGATTTTGACACGAACCGGACAACCCAAACGTTGTTTAAATGAATAACCAAACACTAGAATCAACCCTAATTATTTATGTCTTCACGTTTTCTTGATCAAAATTCAAAAATTATGGGGGTGTGTGTGTGTTGTAGGTGGCGGACGAACTATACACACACAAGAGAAGTGTGTGTTTTTATTTTTTGTAAATGGAATGGATTATGATGAAAATAATTCTAGTGGAAGCATATATGTGTACATCTCTTAGACAAAGGAGCTAAAATTTAGCCTCCTTGTCTCCCTTTCTAACCATAACCGGCCATGGGATCCAAGGGAGTCCCGAGCCTTTCTTCTCGTGTCGAAATCACTTAAAAGCTCGTAAAACTCAACCGTAAAATCTAACCCAAAGTGAAAATGCATTTTTATTCACCTTAAAAATACTTTTCCATTAACTTAGAGTATTCACTTGCCATATTTACACTTTAAACCCTTCAAAATTCAATTTGGACATTAACGGACGTGTCAGACTCGTTTTTCGGCATTTCTCAAAATTCACGGGTCAAACCACCCGGAATACACATAACACAATAATACCTTTCAAAAAGGATTATTAATCACAATAAACCTCAAATCATCACATATCTCATAAAATCACCACCGTCAACACGGTACAAAATCTGAATAAACTGACAAAAGTCAAATAGTCAAAGGACTATTAATGAAATATTCAGAACACAAAAAGGGCAAAGGTTACATTCTACCCCCTTAAAAGAATTTCGTCCCCGAAATTCAACTACTAACATCACTAAACAAATGCGGATACTTCAATTTCATCTGATCTTCACGTTCCCACGTGAATTCAGGACCACGTTTCGAATTCCACCGAACCTTGACGATGGCAATCCTACTACGCTTCAACTTCTTAAACTCTCTTTCCAAAATTTCTACAGGCTCTTCCACAAAATTTAACTTAGCATCAACTTGGATCTCATCCAAAGGCACTTTTAGTGTTGGATCAGCCAAACACTTCTTAAGGTTCGACACGTGGAACGTGTCATGAACACCATTCAACTCCTCAGGCAAATCTAACCGATAGGCCACAGGGCCTACTTTCTCAATAATCTCAAATGGTCCAACAAACCTAGGTGCTAACTTCCCTTTCTTCCCAAAGCGTACCACACCTTTCCAAGGCGACACTTTGAGCAAGACATAGTCACCTACACTAAATTCTAGAGGCTTCCTCCTCTTATCGGCATAACTTTTCTGACGATCACGTGCAGCCTTAAGTCTATCCTTAATCTGCGAGATCTTCTCAGTAGTCTCTTGCACTAACTCAGGTCCTATCAACTGACCTTCTCCAACCTCAGCCCACACGTAGATTTGTATAATATGACACATAAAATAACATTATTATCGATCTTAAGAACCCGATATAATCTTCAATCCCGACTTGCAAAAACAAAAACGATCCTAAGTAGAATCCCGATCATGAAAACTAGGGGTGATCACTGTCCGAAAACCGGGCCGGACCGACCAAGTCTGGATGAGACCGAAATCGAATTTGTCCAAAACACTAGACCGAGGACTAGACCGAAATGGTCCGGTCTGATCCGGGTCACACTTTTCATTTCATCCCTGTAGTTCCGCTTCTTGCTCTAAAAATTAGGAAAGACTTGTCGGAAATCGCTAGTTGGCTTGGTCCGACCAAGAAAGGCATGGGACTCTTTGGGCATTTGGTCCAATCCGGGTTGGTCCAGTCTGGTTCGGTCTTCGGTCTGGTCCAACAAAGCATAATCGCCGCATTTTTTGTAAGACCGAACCGGATTTAAATATGTTCGGTCTGGTCCAGTCGGTCCGATCCGGTCTGTGGTGATCTGGTCAACGGTCCAATATGCTCGGCCCTAATAAAAACATTGGAAAAAAACCGATCTTTAAGTCTTAGATGCACATTAAGTAATTTATACTTTCTATGACTTTACGAGAATTGCTACATCCACAAAATAATTTTCACAAAATTTCCACAAAATGACATGTATCTAATCAAAATCTTTTTGATCATTTCTCTTTCTTCATTTTTGATTAACATCTCTCTATTAATGCATGCCACATCATTTTGTGAAACTTCTTTTGTGAATCTTTTTGTGGATGTAGCATCCCTCATGACTTTACTTTATTGAAAAATAATTTGTTAACAAATAAGAAAAGGGGATAATATTCACAAGATAGCTCAAATCAAAAGGGTTCCCAGGCAACAGAATTAACCTGCGAATGATGGGCGGCAACAGTTACTCCCCGCCAACAAAAGAGGCAACGGTTAATATCTTTGATTTAGTCAAGCAAGTAAACCGCCTAAAAAGAATTGGAGGTAACAGTTATGTTCAACAAAAGTTGTTATGTTAATTCATCCCGCCAAC
>BQNB010118661.1:0-20951 GCA_026074375.1 Tanacetum coccineum
TGTGTATAAAAGGGGGACTGTATCGAGGGGTACCGGGTTCGAGTCTTGCTCACCCGGTTCCCTTGTCTTTCCCTCTTTTTTTTTTGGAAAAACTTTGTGAAGCAAAGTTGTTAAGCTCGTGGGGCTTAACAACTTTGTCAACTACAAGTTTTTGTGAAAAGCTCTAAATAAGCTGAAAAACAGCTTATAAAGTCGACAGTGGCTTAAAATGGACTTAAAGCTAGAAAAGCTAAGTCTTTTTGGACTTATGGAGACAAATAAGCTAAACAGGACAACTAATCTAAAAAAGGACTTAAACTTAACCTAGATAAGCTCTATAAGCTAGAAAGCTAAAACTGAATAAGCTGTTAAAAAGGGCTTAATTGGCAGAAGCTAAAAACAAGCTAAATGCTAAAATGCATAAGCTGTTGGACTCAAAGAAGCTAAGAAAAAGGGAGATAAGCACTCAAAACTAACTACTCTACTAAAATAAGCTGCTAGGAGTCAATTGAGCTTATTAAATAAGCTCAATAAGACAAAAAAGAAAAATAAGCAATCATACACTAAAGTTGAGCAAAAACAGTGAAAGGGCTCATTTGAGCTTAAAATTAAGCCATCTAAAAAGCTTCCTAGAGGCTGAAACTTAGAGGGCTTATACAATAGCTTATAAGCTCTCAAGATAAGCCAAATAATTGGGCTTAAGCACTCTTAAAAGCTATGAAAAGAAGGCTTAAAGTTACCCCTTTGCACCAGGGGAGACTTAAGCTAAACTCAAGGGGCTTATTTGACAGCTTTTTAAAAGCTGTCAAATAAGCTCAAATTAAAGAGATAAGCTAAAACAGATTGAGTACTCTAGCTAAACAACTTGTGCACCAATTTTTTGACTTTTAAAAACCATTTTAGACTGCTGAATTTTGACAGTGAAAAAGCTTCTTTGATTAAAATTTTGACACTTAAAACCTTGGTGGTTTTTGACTCAACAAAGTCAAAAGACCACAAGGTTTTGACAGCTTGATTATAACACACAAAAACAGACTTTTTTGACACTTAAACTCAAACTCCCAAGTGCTTAACTAAATAAGCACTTGTGGTGTTTTTTAAAAGTCACAGTTTAAAAAGATGGTTTAGAAATCTTTTGAAAAACAATTTTGAACTTTAAAAACTTTTGAAACAGCTTTAAATAAGCTTAAAACTTATGCTTAAACTAACTAAATGACCATAACCCAAAGACAAAACCATTTTGACCCGTTTTAAGAGTTGACCCAAACACTCCTTTATAATAACTGTCAAAACTATATTGGCATTAAAATCTAATTTAACACTAAATCAGCTGAAAACTTATATCTACTCTTACTTATTCTAACCTATTAAAACTAATTAAGCTTTATAACCTACAGCTTATTAGTAGGATTAAGCTACTTTGTCTACTAGCTTATTAATACTAATGACAGAATTTATCAACTAAATTGAACTTTAATGATGCTAACTATTACAGCTTAAAGAAATTGTAATCTTAAAACTATCTAAACATTATGAACATGATTAAGCATAAGGTAAACAAAAAATAAGCTACTTGAATTAAGCTAGGTTTATGCTAAGATGAAATTTAAAAAAAATGAAACCTGAATTTTTGTTGTCTCAGAACCAAGCCACTCTTGTTGAGTGAGTGGCTTAAATCATGAACCTAATGGCTCCTTAGCCTCTAAACCAATGAGCTTAAAGCTCAATAAGCTAATTTTAGCTTATTTCTCCTTGTTGCTTTAAAATTGAATCAAATGACCTCAGGTTATCATGCTTTCATATAAGGTGAACAAAACAAGTTAATGAATGACTTTTAACAAGTTTTAACTGAATTTGAGCTTATGAACAAGAATAAACTCAAAAGAGCTTATTAGAGCTTATTGACAAAGCACAATGAAATATGATGAAGTAAAAGCTCAATTTAGCTTTTTAGAACTAACTTGAGTCAAACTTGTACAAAAAACACTTGTATAACAGAATAGAAAGCTAATAGTAGAAACAAGCTTATTGAAGCTTGTTTGACTTTTTCTTTGACTTTTTTTTAAAAACTTTGACTGTTGTAAGTAAACTGAGAAAAGCTTATAAGAGCAACTAGAAAAGCTTATAGAACAGTATTGAAGTAAAATAAGAGCTTAAACTGAAAATAGACTTGATATTTAAAAAAAACGATTACAAGAATTCTAAAGAAAATTACAATTCGAAATTAAAAACGGCTAACTAACTCCTCCTTCTTCTTCTTTTATAACTGAGTCTTCAAACCTTTGTGTTTGTTGTGTGAGAGCAAGACAGAAACCAATCTTGGCCATTGATAGTCATCTTGTGCTTCTTTTGAACTAATACCCGTCGTTGGATTGACCTTGAAAAGAGTGGGATTGCCAAATAGGACTAGGGGTTTAGTGGAGGTGAGGGTGAGGTTTAATCTCTTGGGTAATTTGTGGGATTGAGTGTTTTTCGAGTTGCAGGGAAAAACGTGAAAGGAAAAGGTGTAGAGTGAAAATGGCGGGAAAGGGGGTTGGGAGAGATATACAGTGGGTTAAACTGTTATGTGAAAGGTTTGTGGGATTGTCAGTTTTGGTCCCTCATGGTGTCATGTTCGATTGCACCAATGGTCCTTGTGTTGTTATAACTTTTGGGGACTTGGCAAAACAAGTCCCCAAGAGTTATAAGACTAATTGCATAAACCGTCCTTGGTGGCTATAAGTCTTAGGACTTGACAGAAATGGTCCTTGTGGTATATCTTTCCCATTTAGGCAGTTTGGCCCCTTGTCTTCTTTTTTCTCTTTTCCTCTTTAAATATAAGTTTAGGGTTTGGCAATTTTAACCCTTAAACTTATATTTCTTCACATGTTGACTTTTGGATTTGTCGGGGTTGACTTAGGTTGACTTTTCAGGCTTGGGCTTGGACTTTGACTTTGTCTTTTCCTTGCTTTTCCATTCCGAGTCCGGTTTTGTCGATTTGGCTTTGTTTTTCGTCCTTTTCTTAATTATCCGTTCCTGCACAATACAATTAGCAAAACAAGCGTATATTTGGCATTTTAAGTCCGTTTTTGGTTATTTTAGCTCATTTTTAAAGATAAAAGGTATGTGTAACTAAACACATACCAATTTCCTTTCAATCGATATATTCCACCATTGAAGATCGCCATAACCCAAAATTGCAGCAACATGATCATTCCCAAAGCGAACAGTTCCTAAGAACTTCCAGACGAAATTAATGAGAAGGTTTAGATTCCTAGTCATATGCTTGGAGCAACCTAAGTCGACGTACCATAAACAAATTTGGACAACCTGCCAAGTAAAAGTAGAATTTGGAAACCATTTTCTTGTAGGTTCCCGAGGGTTAGAAGCACACGTATTATCACCTTTTGAGCTGTCTGACTAACACTCAGAGTCACTGGATTTAATTAATTTTCCTTTAAGGTCAAAAGTTCTTCCAGTTGGTGACCACCTAAGGCAAGTTCTAGGTTTTCTAGGCTTAGGTGTGGCAAGACTTTCTTTGGACCTTGACTTCTTAGGTTTCTTGACTTTTGCTTTGTGTTTCTTTTGATTTGCAACATTTGAAACATTAGCATTTTGGTTATCAGTAAGCATTCATGTCATTCACATAATTAAGCACACCGACATCATGATTATTAGTAATTAAACATTGCTTACACATAGCACAAACAACTTCAGATTTATCATTCCGAATAGCAAGCTTGATGTTATTACATTCAGATGGCACATGTTTCTTATTCTTAGAAAGAAGTAAATTCCTATGGTGGTCTTCTACTTCAACTTCTTTATTCTTGATACAACTACTCTTAGACACAGAGGGGACCCTATCATTCTTTGTATTGCTCCTAGGCTGTGGCCTTCTAGTCTTAGTAGTGATGTCTACTCTTGTAGAAGATAAACCATTTGAGTCAGAATTAACATCTTTCTTAGTGATGACATGAGGTTGTGAAACAATGATCGGATTTGTCCTAACGCATGCTCTAGCTTGGTTGATAGGAACAAATTTTTCTTCCCTAGAAGTCTTCGAAGGATTAATCCTAAACATTCCTAGGGCAATCACTTTATCATTTTTCATAAATTTTGATTCTTTGGTGGTAGGTACCGAGTTTGAAGTGATTGGGTTTGACAAATCATTCAACGCAACAAACTTGAGAGGAACCCGAGTTTTTGGAAGAGGAGTCACATAATAAAGTTTTGTTCCCGAGGTTGTTTGATTTGCAAACTTAGTATTCGTAATCGTACCTTTGGTAGTGGCCTTTGTTCATAAATATTATCAAATAACTGGGATCTTAACTTAGCATTTTCATAAATTGTGTCATTAATTTTTCTTGCATAGAGTCAGTTATGATTTTGGTTTGACCGTGTCACATTGATAGAGTCAAAAAGGTTCTTGTAAGTGGTCTTAAGATGAACATTTTCTTTTCCATAATTCAAAACCTAAAATTCTAAGGACACGTTCTCATATTCAAGTTTCTGAGACAAAGGATCAAGGGTATTTGATTCACATTGAGTATCCGTACTCTTACCCTTGAGATCTCCTAACTGAGCTTGCAATCGTTCAATTTGATGTTGCATGTTATTTTAAGCTTTATCGTACGAAATTTGGTCATATTTGCATTCTTCACATTTTTTGTACCAATCATTCCAAAGTTTAGCATATTCATTTTCCTTTTTAATGACACAATTTTCAAACCTTTCTTTCATCCTTTCAAGCTCAGTCTAGAGATCAGATGATTCAACAACAGTAGGATTTAGCACAATAGACATAATATCCCGATTAACAACCGCTCTCAAGAGACGCTCATTTTCTTTTTCCAAAATAAGATCTTATCAAGAGATTCGTCAGCCTTTTTTGCAAGAGATTTGAAGTCTCGAAAAATTTGGCTGCCTCTTTCACAAAATTATTTTTGAAATTTTGCACACTAGCGTCAACTTGGTTAACGATAGGAGCAATTTCATCCTTAATTATCTTGTGAAATTCTTGATAAGCAGGAGACGACCATTTGCTTATGTCTGCATTCATTCTATGTTTAATGACACTTTGAATAGTCACAATGGTGTCTTTTACCTCATTTAGAAATTTTCGGGTAAGACTTGGAGTATCATCTGAAATTTCATCATCTGGTATTGAAAATGATTTGGAAATTGTGTTTGAAACACTGGCCGTTTTGGAAGTATTTGAAAAATATACCTCTTATCGTGACTTGGCCTTTTAAGAAACAAAAACCTCAGAAAGTTTATTAATTTTTGCATATTTGCCAGTTTTATTCTTTATTCAATTGTTTTATTTTTAAACGACTCTCTTGAGCAAGTTGTACACAGCAGGAGGATCATGCTTTTTTAATAATACTCTGCCATTATACAAACTCTGTTGTTTTTGCTGAGCTTGCTTGAGATAAAAGGGATTTTGATAACCTAGAGCCATTTTCTGTTTAGTTTGGTAAAACAAGTCTGGCTTAGGTGAAAGCATATGCATCGTTTAAATCGGTTGACCCGTTTTAACAAAAATGTTATCTAATTCCTTTATCTTTTTCTCATATTGAATTTATTTATCAAGAAACTCGTCTTCGTGTATTTTGAAACCGCTTTTTAACTTTTTCTTTTCTTCTTAAAGAAGAGAAACAGTTGATTTTTCTTTTAAAAGATGGTTATTTAGATTTAAAATTTCCCCATTTAAAGCCGTTATTTGTTTAGCAGAACTTAAGTGAAGAGCATTTATCTTTTTAGTAAAACATTGTTCCTGATAAATAGACTTTCTATAACCAGTTTCAAGTTCATCAAATTTTGCCTTATTGATTTCAAAACTTTTTTCTTGACCTCTATATCTAGCAAGCCTAGTTGTCAAATCGGCATTTGTTTCTTTCATTTTGTGATAGACCGTGTTGACTTTCTCAACTTCAGTGACCAAATTATTATATAATGATTCAAAATAAGCACGTGTTTCCTCAATAGTAGCAGGCTGCTGTTCTGCTATTCCCCCACTTTGTTCCATGCTAGAAACCCTAGAAATAACATTATTGTCATTTTGTTGAACTTGATATGGCTCAGTAATTGTTGGGATTCTTGATTTGATGAGACAAAGTAAATAAAAGAATGAGACAAAGTAAATAAAAGAATGAAACAAAAGGACTAAAATCATCATTAAAGAATTCTAAAAGCTGGTGGAGAATATGTAGATTCTGGAAGATCTCCTTAAGAAAATAAAGATACTCAGGAAGATCTTCTTAAAATTTAAAAGATTTACTTTTCTAATGTTTATCTTCCTTTGTTGTCTTGATCTCTCCATATAAAGAGATCATAGACATATAGTTTTGTGTACACAGAAAAATGTAGTTGACTAGTAAAGGTGTGTGTGAGTTCTAGGCGTGATTTTATGTGACGCTAGAAGTTGTGTGTAGCCCAAGGCACTTTTGATCCCTGTTAGATTGGTAACCGTTCTAGAATTGATCATTAGAATTGCGGCTTGATGGAAAGTATGAATGAAAAAAACTTGGTGAATAACTTATTATTCTTTATATTCGCTATGCTTATTTAATGTTATTTGTAATACATATCCCCCCAGTTCGGGTCTATAGACGATCTTCACAATTGTTATCAGAGTCCTCGTGTCTCTCTATCTAGGGATCTACAAGGTGTATTGATGGCGAAATATATGAAGGAAGACGTAGTCATTGTTCTTTGTTTTTGGTGATTTGGTTCATTCGGTTGCAATTGGGTATTTCACAAATCCTCAATTTAATAAAAAAGGAATGGTGATCATTAATGTTTCTACTAGCTTTGGTGAGTCGATCATTTGATTGATGATGAACCCTAGTAGGGATGCATAACACACGACATCAAGATGATAGATGCAAAGACAAGGATTAGTGACAGTTTAGCAACTGAAAAAGTGTCGCTAAAAAGGCGTCGTCTGGATACTTAAAAAAGGTATCCTTATATGTTTTGTACTGCTCGTTGGTGGTTACTACTGACACATGACACAGTACTACTGGTGATCGTAAATATTGGTGCTTTACTGACGTTAAAAAGTGTCTCAAAAGGTATGGGAGGAAGGAGCACTTTATACTGCCAAGGGGAAGAATTAGTACTGATGGGTATGAAGTTAGTACTGCCAGCTTTATACTTAGTACTGTTTATGAGTACTTAGTACTGTTCTTCATACATTAGTACTGCCAGTTGTATGTTTATACTGCCAATGGCAGTTAATACTGCTAACCTTATCTTTGAAGGTTAGTGCTGTTGTTTATGATTATTAATGCTGCTTATGTAAGTTAGTGTTGCTAGGAGACGTTAATACTGCCAGTTCATGTTAGTGCTGCTATCACTAAGGGTTAATGCTGCCAGTTTATACTTAGTGCTGCTAGTATGATTAATACTGCTAGTATATTTTTAATGTGCCAGTGTTTAGGTTTTCTGCTGAGGGGTAAATTTTAGAGTTACTACTGGTATGGACTTAAAACCAAGGTTTGTGATGCTCGTATGTTTAATATACCAAAGAAGAAGTTTTCTACTATGGTTACTACTGTTGGTTTAAGGGGAGGATAGGTAAGTTTTGTTTAATGTTCTTAAAGTTTAAGGCTTCGTTTTATGCTTTATGTGGGAAAAGTTGTGTACGAAGAAGATTTGTTTACACTTATTTGACGGTGGAAGTGGAATTCTTTGGGTTTGTGTTTTATCATACTTTTAGCAGAGGTAACCTTGTGTTTGTTTTCATGTTGTGATGAAGATAGACAATCTAGCAAAAGGTGTGTGATTTTTCTTATGGTGCTCAATGCTAAATTGCTATCACTTTGGGTTATGTGTCTAATAGAAGTTGAGGGATAATTGTAGTGATTTTTGGTATCCTTATACATTGGTTTTGGGTATACGTTCGAAGTCACATGGATAGTGCAAGATATAAGATACAAGTTTGGGTTCTTCTACTTTAGCATCAAGTTTGTTATACTTAGTTTTCTTCATCAGTAATCATTACATAAGGCCTACAGAATTAAAGATTCAAGAGATGGTTAACATATGGGTTTCAGGGGAAGCTTATTGCCAAAATGTTTGACCATCAGTATTTGTTCATACACCACTTGAGATGAAAGGTTTCGTTACTACTGCTAGTTGTTTATTACTACTGCTAGTTGTTTATTACTACTGCTAGTTTAAGTTTCTATTGTCTTAAGCTCATTTATCTTATTATGTGTCATGGAGGGTAATTTAAGTCATTGGAAGGCTGGATTGGTAGTGTGATATATGGTTTACAGTTGTAAAGATTCAAGTTGCTTATCTACAGAAGACCCCTATTTAATAATTACAAAAAGGGGAAGAAGATTACAAGTTTATTGATTTAAAGCTTATTATATGTGGTGGCATGATACAAAGAATATCTACTTAAGGGGAAGTTTTGTTTCATTCAGGGAGATGATTACATCTCAACTTCAGGGGAAGCTTTGCTTCTTTGATGGAAGTTCGTATACGACTTTAGTTTGTTTTGTCATCTCAAAATTGGGAAAAGTTTGTTGGGATTCTTGATTTGATGAGACAAAGTAAATAAAAGAATGAAACAAAAGGACTAAAATCGTCATTAAAGAATTCTACAAGCTGGTGGAGAATATGTAGATTCTAGAAGATCTCCTTAAGGAGATAAAGATAATAGAAGATATTCTCTAAATATTTAAAGATTTTATTGTCTAATGTTTATACTTCCTTTGTAAAGTTCTGATCTCTCCCCCCACTCCCTATATAAAGAGATAATAGATACTAGTTTGTGTACATAGAAAATGTAGTCGATAGTAAAGGTGTGTGTGAGTTCTAGGCGTGAGTTCTCTAAGTAGACGCCTAGAAGTTGTGTGTAGCCCCAAGGATCTTTGATCCTGTTAGATTGTAACCGTTCTAGAATTGATATCTAGAATTGGGCTGATGGAAATGTATGAATGAAAAACCTTGTTGAATAAACTTTATGTTTTTATATTCGTTGGTGCTTTTATGTTATTTGTATAAACATCTCCTAGTTGAGTCTATAACGATCTTCACAAAATGGGTTCCGAGTAGTTTAGTATCTGTCTTCTTGAATAATAATATCTCATTATTATGACAATTTTCATATTCGTATACCTTAGTTGATCCGTCTGAATCATAGATGGGAACTTTGTCAGTCTAAGTACCTGATGTCGATGCTTGCTGCAAATTAGCCATCAAGATGCAGTATGCATTAACTTCCCCAATCTCATCAAGATCCCCTATAGCAGCCATTAAATCAAACTCTTTAGCTTGGAGTTAGATCCCTGCTTCTTCCTTTTGAGCAATCAGCAACTGAGTCTGAAGATAAGCAGCATCCCTTCTCCTTGGTCTGAGTGTGCAATTCCTAGCAAGATGACCCATTCCTCTGTATTTGTAGCACCTTATATGATCACCATTATTACCATAACCATTAACTCCAGCCCGTGTTACAACAACATTACCATTCCAAGTTTGATTCACATTCTGATTAGCAATACCTAGAACAACAATAAGCCCATTATGATTTCTAACATTCTGAACATCCAGATTCTGAACTGCATTCTGAACAACCTGATTCTTGACATTCTGAACTGCATTATACCCATTCTGATTCCTTGCAATCTGCCTAATATATTATCCTAACTGATTACCACCATTGCCTCCAACCATCTGTATCTGTTTTTTCTTACCCCATATTCATATCCGGATGTGCAATCTGCCTGTTGCGAGGGTTAGATGAAGTTCTCTGGTTGTTGTTGGTTGGTGTAGAATAGTTTAGTTTGAATGCCTTAGCCATTCGTACAAGTTCCATGTTCATTACAGTTGTGAGATCATAAATATCTTTAGGATTTGGCATTGGTTGTTGCATGTCATTCGTGTTGAATGAAGGTTGTAGGATGTAGTTGTTATTAGGTTGTGGTTGTTGCATGTAAGGAAGTGGATATGGTTGATCTGGGTAAACCACTAGATAGTTATAAGGATTCTAAGGATGTGCCATTAGTGCTAAGGGATCATGTGTTCTTGCAAGTCTCTCTGCTCTAATTGCATCCACCTCTGTTTGATTGAATTTCAAGAAATCATATAACTGGATGTAGTCAACTTCATGCAGATCCTTTGTTTGATGAACAATAGTGACAGATCATTGCCATTTCGGTTGTATATTATTTAGGAACTTGAGATTGCTAGCTATCTTCTTTGGAAAGTGTCTATTTCTAGAGAAATCGTTCATTAGCTTCGAGAAACAATGATAGTACGATTCAATTAATTCTCCTTTAGTGGAAGTAAATCTTTCCCATTCATTAAACAACTTAACCTTCTTTTCCTGAACCCCAATACTAGAAACTTTCATCATCTGTTCAACACGTAACCAAATTTCATAAGTTGTTTCACAGCTGTCTACAACAGCATAGATATCTTCTGGAAGTCCCATGAGAATAGTATGAATTACTTGGTCATCAGCTTCCATTTGCTTTAATTCTTTGTTTGTGAGTTCATCATCTGTCTGATCACGAGTAGACTCAGCTACAGGTGGTACACTATTAGGATCACCGGGTTCATGGATAATTCATCTTACATATGGACCATTCTTAATTGAGTTCACAAGCAATTTCGCATTTGGTTTACTCTTTGCATAACGAAGAAGACGAGAAGACCATGGAACATAGTTGTCTTTGTTGAGCATAGGTGGACGGTTTTCAAATGTCTTGTTAAGTCGACATTGCAATAATGATGTGAAATGATATACTAGGATCGTTTAAATAGTTAATGTGAGTTGTGTAATTGTGATGTTGTTTAGGTATTCTTGAATTGTGTTTTTGTTAATAATTAAGTGTTTGTTATTGGTTTTTAAGTTGAAAAGGCATTTGGATCAAATGTTGGATTATCAGTCAAATTACGCTTTTTGATCAAACCTCACTTTGGATCAAACCGCACTTTGAGATCAAACCGAAGAATTGATAGCTCAAACCGCATAATTTATAGCTCAAACCGCACCTCCAAGAGGTCAAAACATAATTACTTGAGCATAAATCCATAATGAACTTGCCAAACCGCACTTTTGCTAAATCGCATATACGAGTAAAAAACACAAAAACACTTAAAACACTCAATTTTAACCTTTTTTCTCACCATATTTTTGTAAACTAGTGTTTTCCTATAAAAGACTCGGGAATAAATAATGACCATTACTTTGCTAAAAACGAGGCTAACATTTTTCACATCACATTTGAGGTTATTGATCAATGAAGCAAAGAAAGCACGTTGTTGCTCATAATCTACATCATCATGTTCTTCCGTTCCTTTATTCGGATCCATATTTGGTATATTAGAAAATATTACTATTATTCTCATTTACCACATATGTGTTTGGAATAGATTCAGGTTGTTCATGAGTTTGTATCTCATGAGCAAACATATATTCAAATGTATCATGATGTACGTCAGACACTGTGTTTCATCCAGTTGTTCTAACGATGTAACAAAGTCATGTATGCTTTCCCTAGCGACAAAATTATCATCCATTGCTATACCCTTAGTGACCAAACAAGCTTCTAGTGCTGGACCATCAATCACTGAACTAGCATCCGATGTTGTACCGTCGGTGCTCAAATTAGCCTCTAATGTTGTTCCCTCAATGACCAAACTCTCTTGCTGATGTATCTCTCTTTCTTTCAGCCATTTTTTAATATCTTGTATTGCCTGAACTTCTCTTTCTTTCATCTGTAATTCTCTGTATTTAAGTACTCTTTCATCAGTAATCTTTTCAAGTACATCCAGGAACTGGAGTAAATTACGTCTGAAAGTTTCAGGTTCGCATCTCGTATAATCTTTGAAGTTCTTTTGCTAGCATTTATTTTGAAAATCCGAAGCCTTCACCTCTTGCGAGTCAAAAAATTCCTTGAACTGTGTTTTGAGAACATCAAGACAAGTCTTTGGATCACAGGAATAAAGAGTCTCTCTTTTAAGTTTCCATTGAAGTTGATTCAAGTTAAGGTACATCTTCTCTCTAAAAGTTTAATGCTCTTCATGGAAGAGTATACGAAATGCAATTTCAAATGGTCTTGTGTTTCTGACTTCTGAAAACTTATGGAGATTTGCAAGATCTGACTAGAGCTCTTTAAACCATGCCACGCACTTCGAGTGCAATTGTCTTTCTTCGAGTTGCATCTATTATAATTCTCGCTCTTCTGAATTTTAACTTAAAGATTCCATTTAATTCTGATGTCTGAAATTGATTTGTGGATCTTTTCGTTGATTAAGAAGTGGTGTGTGGTTCAAACTGTTAACATGTGATTTTTCCCTCCAAAAATTAATTTCAATAATTTCTTTCGCTAAAATTTGAAATTCTCATAAAATTCAGTTCTAATGGTTTGGAAAAAAATCTGAAATTCTAAATTTTTTGCGTCAATTTTAACCGAAAACTTTTGAATTTCGTCCAAAAAAATATGAATGTTAGGCCAAAATTTTCGCTGTTGTACCAAAATTTGAATTTGACGTAAAAAATTGCTATAAATATTACTGTAAAAATTAAATTTTATTCAAGTTTTCCCGCTTGATGAATGTACTCAAATCGCATGAAAATTGTGCTAAAATCGCCGGATAAGTTTGATCAAATCACCTAAAAAGTGAACTCAAATCGCAGGATTTACTGAGTCAAACCACGTGATGGTGGAGCTCAAACTGCTGGATTAAGTGAGTCAAATCGCCTAATATCACTAATCAAATCGTCTGAATGCAATCGCTTAAATCGCCTGATATACTACTCAAATCGCCTGATTTTAATCACTCAAATCGCTTGATATACTACTCAAATCGTCTCATTTCAAATACTCAAATCGCCTGTTATACTACTCAAACCTCAGGATTGACAGTCAAATCGCCTACTAGATTAGGTCAAATCACCTGATAGCTAAGCTCAAATCGCGGGACTCATAGCTCAAATTGCGGGATTCATAGCTCAAAATGCAGGATTACGAAAAAGTACAACACGAGTTCAAACACTAAAAAACACCTAAAAACCACAATTTTTAAAGTTATTACCTAAAATGTTTTGCAAAACTAAGTATATCTAAGCTATATCTGACATAAAAACCATAACTTTAAGATTTTTAACATCAAAATTTTGATCACTTTTGTTTTCGTGTATCAGCTTAAAAAACACAAAGTTTTCTAGATTTTTGCAAGAAAAACACTATTTTTCTTGATTCTTTTTGCTAGAAATGATTTTCGAAAAGAAAGCCTTAAACTTTATATAGAAATAAGCACTTTTCAAATAAGCCGAATCCTAATTGCTTATAAATAAGCCCACAAAATAAGCACACAAACCACAAACAACATTAATCGTCCCAAGATGAAACCTTGGCAAAGATATCAAATGTAGAATATCAAAAATCACACATACATATCACACATACATATCACACGAAAATAGAATGGAGAAGAGAGAAGAGATAGTGGAGGTGTTTGGATATACTTAAAAGGATATTATTTACACACATAAGAAACACACACCCCCTCTCTATGTGGAGATGGATACTTATATAGCATCAAAGACTCGGGTTGGGCCTTACCTGGGCTTCCTTGGGCGGGGTCTTGGGCTATTACAATATTTAGCCTATCTATGTAGCTTAAAGGACTAACTATTACATACTTAATATTGTCTAACTATTACAAGACTCGTGAGATCGATAATAATCGTCACTTCACTAAAATTGAATTCCTTTTAGGTTATTTACAATACTTTTCCTAGGAAAGAATACGAAAGAATTTTTATGTGTAATACGGCAAAAGAAATTTGAAAAACCTTGTTAATCGCCCATGAAGGTAATAGTTAAGTCAAATACAACAAAATCAATCTTTTGGTGCAATAATATGAACAATTCGTCATTTCTGAAGACGAATCTATAGATAGTGCTTTTGCTAGATTTAATACTATTATTACTAGTTTAAAATCTTTTGATGAAGGTTACTCTAGCAAGAACTATAAAGTTTCTTAGGGCTCTACATCCAAAATGGAGAGCAAAGGTCACGACGATCGAATAGTCGAAAGGCTTGTCATCACTATCAGTTGATGAACTCATCAGGAACCTTAAAGTTCATGAATTGATCATCAGGAAAGATTCCAAAATAGTCCAAGGTAAAGGAGAAAGGAATTCCTTACCCTAAAAGCTAAAAAAAACTAGTGATGAAGAAAGTTTAACTTCCGAAAGTGAAGACTAAGAATATGCCATGGCTGTTAGATACTTCAAGAAGTTCTTCAAGAGAAGACGTAGGTTAGTGAGACAACTACGTAATGACAAAAAGACATTCTAAAGAAGCCGAGACGACAAGAACAGAAAAAGTGATATGAAGTGTTTTAGATGCGAAGACCCGAATCATCTTATTGGAGAATGTCCGAAACCACCTAGAGATAAGAACAAAAGGCTATTTTCGGAGGTTCTTGGAGTGATATCGGTGAGGAAGATGATGAAAAGGCTAAAGACAAAATGTGTCTCATGGCTAAAGCATCTAGTGAGGTACATTTCGGATCCTCTTACTTTAGTGATGAAAACTCTTCAATAGATGATATTACTTTTGATAGTGAATATAGTAAATTGTGCAAAATGAGTTTAAAAATAATCACTAAGAACAAACACTTAGAAGCTATTAGAAATAGTTTAGAAAACGAAATTAGTAAGTTAAAAGAAAAGTTGTCGAAACTCGAGAGAAACAAGGAAGTTGATCTCGAGTGTAAAATGTGTCAATCAATTAAAATTGACAACAAAAAACTCAAAGAGGAAGCTTTTAAGCTAACTTAATATTAAAAGAGTACACACTTACTAAATGAAATGATAAGTATTCAAAACCCTCTAGAGATAAATCTGGTCAAGGTTATAAATAATTTGAAGCATCAACAAGAGGGATTAGGAAAACTTCATTTGTGAAATCTAAATAACCAGAGAATGGCTCCCTGATTGAAGGGAACGACCCCCAATGTAAATCAGGGACCGTCTGTCTGTTCAACAGAAAATGAAAAATCTATTTCTTTTTCAAAATCCATTTTACGTCCTAGAGTAAAACATATAATGGTAAATAACATTAAATTCCCGTTCCTAGTGATGACGAGGTTGAAAGTTTTTATAAGCCTTCTTTAAAACCTAGAGTTGGATTTACTAAACCGGATTTTAGGTCAAAAACACCACCTCCTAGGAGAATTAATAATTCTCGTCCTGGGTCTAAAACACCACAACCAAAAAGAAATCTTGGACCACAAAATCATCCAAACGGCTTTCTCTTAACTTGGAATAACTTCCAACCACAAAGTTACTTGCCATGGGGTATTTGTTTGATACTAACAACTTTGGACCCATGAGATATTGGGGATAAAATGTTTGAGTTATTGTGGGTGCACTAAACACCTGATGGGCAACCGAAAGCTCTTCTCCACCTATAAGGCATATAATAGAGGTAACGTCATTTTTGGTAGTAATCTATGCGGTAACATCATTGGCAAATGTACGATCTCTCATGACTCCCTTAATATTGCAAATGTAGAGCATGTAGATAATTTAGGGTTTAATTTGCTAAGTGTTAGTCAAATATGTGATAATAAATGTGTTAATACAAATAATGCCTAAAAATGTTATTTATATTTTTCGACTCCTCTAAGTTTTGAAGATGACAAAATGTAAAAACATTCACGATAAAAATAAACATTTACATGTTATTAATCGTAAACTTTCATTTCGACGTAAATCACTTAAGGTATGTATAAACAAATTTTTAAGCATGATTAGTGATCAAGAAAATATTTTTCTTATCTTTTACATTTCTACAAAAGTATTTTTACAAAAATAAAAATTTACAAAATATTTCTATTTATAAAAGAAATGTTTTATTTAAATATAAAAATTCAAAATCTGGTTTCCCCCCAAAATGGAAGCTTCTACACCAGATTTTTCCTTCCTCACTACAGGAAAAAAAATAGGAGCGTCTACCTAGCGGCGACCCCTTGATAGGCATAACGACCCCTAGATATATCTGGGACCGCCAAGACCGCCCATAGGAGACGTTGCCCAGTCCTGGCTATAAGTACTGCACTATCATATGCAGATTTTAAGACCTCTTTGCATGAATTTTTCAGATCTCTTTCTCTTACTAAAACTTTCTTTCTCTCTCTAAATCTCTTAATTACTAACATGGTTTAATCATGTTTCAAGTGATACAATCTCATCTTCTCCCTTCTTCTATCAAGTGCAAGAGAATAACACTCACATTCGCCAAGAAACGAAGTGTTGTAGATTAGTAATTTCTTCTATCTTCTTTTAAGATCCAAACCTCTAATTTCTTGATCTTGTGTTAGTGTGTAAAATCAGATTGTGTATAAATCTGATAGTGTTAATTTTGTGTTGGTTAGTATTTTAGTCTTTAAAATACATTGGTGAAGTGATAGTTTGGTTCTAGCTAAGATTAGGACTCGACATTTAGCTTAGTGTCAAAAAATAAGTTAAGCGGCGTGCAAACGGTTTTCTCCGCCTAAAGTGAGCTTGTTGACATAGTGAAATCTCAAGTCAGATACTCGAGGAGTGGAGTAGAGAGAAGAGGAGCTTCATAGCCGAACCACTATAAATCTTGGTGTTGTGGTTTGATTGTTCTATCTCTTATCTCTTTTCTTTCATTTACATTTCATATATATATTTTTTGTGTTTGTAGTTATATATTTGATGTCTCATATTGTTGATTGATTGAACATACAAGCGAATCTAATACTTTTAGAAGTAAACTTTTAAAACGCGAATTAACTGGTAAACTATTCAACCATCCCTTTTAGTTTCCATAATTGGTATCAGAAGCCAAGGTCACTCAAGATTTTTAAAACATATTGTATTTTAAAGCTTGGATAGATCTATGGATTTCAAAAAATACCTAAAAGGGCAATCTATAAAAAGACCACCACTTTTCGAAAGTGATAGTTTTATTTATTGAAAAATAGATTCGAAACGTATGTTAAATCAAAAGAGCTTGATATTTTGCACGTTATTACTAACAATGATTTTCAACCTATTCAAAATAATTCGAAAACCAAAGTAGATGAGGTTGTCCTTTTTGATAATCAAAATGATGAGCTTAAGAAAAGACTTGCGAAAAATAACAAAGCTAAAATGGTTATTTTTAACGCTTTGCCTAGAAAAGAATATGAAAGAATTTTCTTGTGTAATACGGAAACAGAAATTTGGAAAAGGTTGTTAATCATCCATCAAGGTAATAGCCAAGTCAAAGATAACAAGATTGACCTTTTGGTACAACAATATGAACAATTCGTCATTTCCGAAGACAAATCTATAGATAGTGCTTTTGCTAGATTTAATACCATTATTAGTAGTCTAAAAACTCTTGATGAAAGTTAGTCTAGCAATAACTATTTTAGGAAGTTTCTTAGGGCTCTACATCCTAAATGGAGAGCAAAGGTCACATAGATTAAAGAGTCAAAAGACGTGACATCACTATCTCTTAATGAACTCATCGAAAACCTTAAAGTTCACGAGATGATCATTAAGAAAGATTCCAAAATAGTCAAAGCTAAAGGAGAAAGTAAATCTCTTGCTTAAAAGGCTAAAAAGGAATCTAGTGATGAATAATGTCCGACTTCCAGAAGTGAAGACGAAGAGTACGCCATGGTGGTTAGAGACTTTAAGAAGATCTTTAAGAGAAAAGGATGATTTGTTAGACAACCACGGATTGATAAAAAGACGTTTCAAAGAAGCCGAGATGATAAGAATGGAAAAAGTGATAAGAAGTGCGTTAGATGCGGTGATCCTATTCATCTTCTTATCGTAGAATGTCCAAAACTACCGAAGGAAAAGAACCAAAGAGCATTCAACGGAGGTTCTTGGAGTGATAGCGGTGAAGAAGATGATATAGAGCATAAAGATTGTAACACCCCCAAAATGGGTCGCAGCGGAATATGCTGTTCCAAAGGCATTACTTCATACATCAATAGCACAAGATATGAGAACGACCTCTAGAAGAGTCGTTTAAAAACTGATACATTGGATATCATAAATGTTTGTTACAAAAGCCCTTAGGCTTAACTTGTTTAACTAGAAAATGTAAAGTTTTCACAACATAACAAATATCCCAAAATGTAATGCACGTAAATGTTTATAGTGATATGACTTCAAAAGACGACCACCCAATGTATACATGACTTGCACCTTATTGACCTGAGAAAACATGTTTAAACTGTCAACAATAATTTTGGTGAATTTATAGGTTTATAAATTTAATTTTGCGGATAGCAAGATTTCCCTGTAATAAAGCAACAAATACAATATCATAAAAATGTATTACGATATGCATTAAGATCATGACACTGAAGCTAATCAATGTATGTATATCAAATACATATAAATGATGGTGCCTAATGTAGATGTTCAACCCGTAACATCTATGAGTCCGAAATGGTATATGTTCATCGTTCCCGGCCAACCGGTAAACTAACAAGTTCTACTTGCCCGAACGGGGATGTTAATTCCCAAATAGATATATTCATAACATTTGCACTTACAATCCAGTAATTAACAGTTCATGATGATGGGCATAGTGGGCTATAGCAACTTAGGCAAACTCGTAATATTTGAATTAAAATGTACTTGCATCCATTTTGTAAAACAAACATGATCTCATCCCCGAGATTTGATAAATGATTGAAAAGTGTAAGGTGGGGACTATAAACTCACCTTAAGTGAATGAATGCATGATATAGCAAATGAGTGACTCGTCACTTGGTAGTTCGAATGCAACCTAATTAACGTAGGTCATATGAATATATTGCACTTGAATAATTATATCTATATAATCTTATAATGTTACATCACCACCTAAATATGTTTGTAAAAATGTTATACTTACTCATAAACAAAATAAATGTCTCATATGAATATTCATATGTTTTTATACTTAAAACCTAACCCTTTCTATATTTTTAAAAATAATGTACTTTAATATTTAAAGTATATAAACTTAATGTCTTCGTATATACATCGTTATACCCTCGTTTTGCATGATATTTATACCCGTGGTTTCGTATTTAAATTGCCTATCAAAATATTATTTTTATAAATATTGTACCATTGATGAACAATAGCTTTTATTGTTTTTAATAAATTATATAAAAATACTTTTATATAATTAAGTATTGAAATATCGTAAATGTCATAACTTATTCGTTTTAGCTCCGTTTTTAACGTTCTTTATATTCATGGTTTCACAAAATAATTTTCTAACTTTAAGTAAACATTTTAAGAGCTGTTACTTTCTGTATAAAAATATAATTTTTATAATATTGATTTTGTATAGTCACTTTTACATATTTAATTAGTAAATCATGTAAAATTCATAACTTGTTCAATTTCTAATGGTTCTTCAAGTTTCTTATATTTTTGGAATCAAAAAAATATGTACTTTTAAGGAAAAATGTAAAAGTTTCAGATCAGATTCGAATTTACATAGTTTTTATAAAGTTTCTTTTATAAAAACACTTTTACGTGTATAATTTTGTAACAATCATATCTCCTTCATCATTTATCGGTTTTGCAAGTTTTTTTACATATTTTAAATCCTCAAAATATGTACTACCATAGAAAAATGTCAAAACATTTTTATCAGATTCGAATTTGTACAATTTTTATAAAGTTTATTTTATAAAAACACTTTTTATGCTTAATCTTGTAAAAAGCATATCACATTCGTTAATTATCAGCTTTGCAAGTTCTTTACATATTTGGAAAACTCATAACATGTATTATTTTATAAAAAAATAAAACTAACGGATTTGGGTTCATGTAAAATGAGTAGGTTTAAAGTTTGATATAATTATTTATATAAACTTTGATTTTTAAGTATTTCGACTTAAATATGTTATCACTAGACTTCTAATTTATATAATGTCACATATTATACCTAGATTAAGTCCTCGACATATAGTTCATCATATCTTGTTCATAATGTCCACCAAAATGTTTTACATATTTATTTAATTATGTAAACTTTGTAATTAAATAAATATTCATAACTTTACCAAATAATTATAATAATTATCCATTGCTTGTAAATCCTTGTTTTATACATAAAATAACATTTTTTTAGCATCTTACTAACTATGTTAAAATACAATTCGTGTACATACATGGGTGTTTATATTTTATAAACTCATAAAATGATTCTAGGTGATGATTTAACAATATACAAATTATATAATGTATGAAATGAAGTAAACGAATAGATTAGGGTTCTTAGATGGACCTTAGATGAGTGAGTGAGGAATGCTGAACAAGATCACACCCTTGTGATTAAACCCTAACTTAAAAACCCTTGGTGAAAACCCTAGTTTCCAAAAAGAAAACCCTAACTTGCAATGCTCGTGTAAACCCTTGTAAATACCCAACAAAAACCTTCAATGGGCCTTAGAATAGCTTAGTAATGAACTAGGAATACTTGTTGTTGTTTAGGTTTTTGATTTAAGTGTGGTTTGTGTATGTGAGATCAGACCCGAGACCAAAAGCACCAAATGAGAGAGTTTCTTGGCTAGTTTTCTTGTTTAGAAGTGAATTATGAGAAATCCTACCACTTAGGGCTTCAAGTTATAGGATAACATGAGCTAGAATACCACTAATACTAAACTAACAAATGGTTTTTGGTCTTGGAATGTCGTATCCAGTTTGAAGCTCAAAAGAGAGACACAATATGGTTTTGTGATTAAACTAATGTATTAGGGTGAAGAGTGTGTAAGAAAAGTAAGTATGTTTGAGGTGAATTAAGCTTGAGCATAGGAAACATTTTTCATTTGCTTTTCCTTAATCTTTGCCGATCAAAACCATACTTGGGGACAAAGTTTCATAACTTTCCTAAGCTTGGATCCATTGTGTAAAGAATAATGTTGTTTATGTTGTTAGTGGAATGTGTAGGTATAAGCATAAGACGTTGTAGTGATG
>BQNB010118662.1:0-13712 GCA_026074375.1 Tanacetum coccineum
GATAAAAAGTTGTTTTCAATATTAAGCCAACGTTTTGAGGAAACGATTATTTAGACGGATATTAATTCGTCATTAAGATCTAAAACTTCACACTTAAGAATCTATTCACTTTTACTTGACAAGCATATTTTTCTTTATATATTTTTCATCTTATTAGCTTGCTTGTTAATTAGAATAATCTAGTTTATCGCTATCTTTAGTTTTAATCCAAAACAAAAAATTAAAAGATATTCAAGCATTAAATTGGAAACATTTTCGTGAATTTCAAATTCATCTCTCGTTGGAACACGACATCCGGAGGATAGACTATTACTTGTCCTCAAGTAATTTTTATCCGACGTGATTACTTATATTATATTACTCAACTAGTCTTTCGGGACGAACCACTGGGAACTCTTGAAAAAGAAGGATTTACCGTAAAATTACAGTCGAGAAAAGTCAAGGTGATTAATGGTTCCAGGGTTGTTTTATCTAGAATACAAAGGGATTATTACATATACTCTTTGGATGGCCATGCAGTGGCAGGTGAGCTTAATGATAGTGTTGAAGAAAAAGACAGGCTTACGCAGGTTTGGCATAAAAGACTAGGACATATTAGTGAGGCGAGACTACAGGTGCTGGAAAAGCTAGGACTGTTTGGAAAGAAAAGTCTAGGTAAGCTTAATTTTTGTAAGAATTGTGTTCTAGGAAAGTCACATCGAGTCAGTTTCGGTGTAGGAAGGCACACTACTCAGGGAGTGATAGATTATGTTCATTCAGACTTATGGGGTCCGTCTCAGGTGGAATCATTGGGAGGTAAGAGCTATTTCTTATCTGTTGTTGATGATTATTCCAGGAGGGTATGGGTTTATATTCTCAAGTTTAAACACGAAGCATTTGGAAAGTTCAAAGAGTGGAAACAGTTAGTAGAGAATCAGACTGGGAGGACGGTTAAGAAGTTGAGGACAGATAATGGTCTTGAGTTCTGTAACCGGTAGTTTGAGAAGCTATGCATTGAGAGTGGGATTGCTAGACATTTGACAGTTGTCAGGACGCCACAACAGAATAGGGTAGCAGAATGTATGAACAGAACTCTCATGGATAAGGTACGCTGTTTATTAATTCAGTCTGGATTGCCCAAGACCTTCTGGGCAGAAGCGACATGTACGACCGCATATCTTATCAATAGGTCACCATCGACAGCGATTGAGAAAAAGACACCTATGGAGATGTGGTCGGGACATCCAAGTGATTATGGGATGTTGAGGATTTTCGGCTGTGTCGCATATTCACACGTTAAACAAGGTAAGCTCGAGCCGAGAGCGGTAAAATGCGTTCTTTTGGGGTATCCTGAGGGTGTGAAGGGGTACAGACTATATAGGCTTGATGGTGAATCACCTAAAATAGTCACTAGCAGGAACGTGGTCTTCAATGAAAGTGTCATGTACAAAGACACGTTGAAGGATTCTGGTGCAGGTAATGATAAGTCTGTTGAGGAATTACAGGTTGAGGTGGAACTGCAGAGGTTAAATAATCATACGCTTGAGGAAGATCAGACAGATCAGGAAGATGGCGATGATGAAGATGCAGGGGATCAAGAAACTGATCAGACACCAGATCTCACAGATTATCAGTTGACTCGGGATAGAGAGCCAAGGACACGAACGAAACCTTTGAGGTTTCAAGATGAAAGTAATATGGCTGCTTACGCGTTTGCTGCAGCAGAGGAAGAAGATACTCATGAACCATTGACATACCAGGAGGCAGTTGCTTGTGAAGATAGTTCTAAGTGGAAAGCTGCTATGGAAGAAGAGATGGATTCTCTAAGGAAGAACAAGACTTGGGAGTTAGTAGATCCTCCAGCTAGGCAAAAGCTAGTGAGTTCCAAATAGCTATTCAAGATAAAAGAAGGGATTAAAGGTGTTCAAAATCCTAGGTACAAGGCAAGGTTGGTGGCTCGTGGATTCATACAAAGGGCAGGTATTGATTACAATGAATTATTTTCACCGGTAGTTCGACACACATCTATTCGGGTTATACTTGCATTGACTGTGTGTAAGGATTATGAGCTGGAGCAGTTTGATGTAAAGACGGCATTTTTACATGGAAATCTTGAAGAAGTGATCTACATGAGGCAGCCACCAGGATATGAACAAGGTAACAAGGTATGTTTGTTAGAAAAAATCTCTTTATGGTTTGAAGCAGTCACCTAGGAAATGGTATAGGAGGTTCGATGAGTATATGTTGAGCAATAGGTTCAAGCGTAGCAGTTACGACAGCTGCGTATATTACAGGAGTTATGCACCAGGCGAGTATATCTATCTATTGTTATATGTAGACGATATGTTGATTGATTGTAAGAGCAAGGTTGATATTGGGTCTACCAAGTCTTTACTTAAAAAGGAGTTCAATATAAAGGAGCTCGGGGAAGCAAAGAAGATACTTGGTATGGAGATCGTTAGGGATCGGAGTCGCAAGATTCTGAGGGTATCACAATCCGGGTACGTTTCTAAGATTTTGAATAATTTTAGAATAGACAATGAGAAATCGGTTCAGATGCCATTGGGTGGGCACTTCAAGCTGTCGTTGAAGGATTGCCCGGCTAGGGATTGTGATGTTGAAAGGATGAGTAAGGTGTCGTATGCAAATGCGGTTGGGAGCTTAATGTACTTGATGGTGTGCACGAGGCCAGACATAGCGTATGCGGTAAGTGTAGTTAGCAGATATTTGGCTAATCCGGGTAAAAATCATTGGGAAGCAGTGAAGTGGATTTTGAAATATTTGCTGGGCACTGCAAATGTGGAATTGGTGTATAGGACAGATCATGGCAACCATGTAGATGTACACTAGTACAAAAAGTGGATTTGGTTACACCAAAAAAGTGTGACAATATACGTATAGTCACACATGCATTTTCAAATGTGTGTTACAAAAGGTCACGCGGCCGTAGGGTGTTTATGGTCACATTTTTGAGTTAGTGCCCATATTCATTAAAAAACAGTGACCAAAATTATTAATAAGTGTGACCGTAAACATTGTACAAGCACACAAAGCATGTTTTTTGGGTATTTAGTCACATACAATTAAGCATAAAGTGGCCAAAAGTGTTAATAAGTGTGACCATATGCTGTTTAAAGTGAAGAAATGTGTATTTTGTGTGACTATTGATTATCCAATGGCCACATGAATTTTATGTTTGTGTGGCCTTTTGTAATATTTAGTCACACAAAGCATGTTTGTTTTGGGTATTTAGTCACATACAATTAAGCATAAAGTGGCCAAAAGTGTTAATAAGTGTGACCATATGCTGTTTAAAGTGAAGTAAAAGTGTATTTTGTGTGACTGTTGTTCATTCAATGGCCACATGAATGTTATGTTTGTGTGGCCTTTTGTAATACTTAGTCACACAAAGCATGTTTGTTTTAGGTATTTAGTCACATACAATTAAGCATAAAGTGGCCAAAAGTGTTAATAAGTGTGACCATATGTTGTTTAAAGTGAAAAAATGTGTATTTTATGTGACTATTGTTCATCCAATGGCCACATGAATTTTATGTTTGTGTGGCCTTTTGTAATATTTAGTCACACAAAGAATTAAGCAAATAGTGACCAAAAGTGTTAATAAGTGTGACCATATGCATCTTTTAGTCACATTTAAGAAATCAATATATATCAAAACAAATTCAAATACAATAAAACTGGAATGTATATAACTGAACCAAATATAAAATTGTAATGTCGCACATAATAAAATTCTCAATAATTTAAGGACTTCTGAAGACTCTTCTTCTTAGCTTGCCTTTGCATTTCATCACTAGAGACGTAAACGTTTTTGCGCTTCGTATGTAATTTAGGTGCAATTTTGTTCTCAACATTCATTTGTATGGTACTTGGAGGTGTTGCCTGTAGGAAACAAAAGCCGCGTGTATCAAGCACTGAATTAAATATGAAGAATTATATATATGTAGGTTGATAAAACACAGGTATGTACCTTTGGATCGAAAACCACTAGATCCTTTGGCCATGCAAAAAACCCACCTACTACATCCTTAACTGTTTTGAAACCGTTATTTCCTACATCCAGTATGCATGCTGCATCCACTAAATATGTATCAATTGACACTTTGTAGCAATCCTTTAGGAGTTCTTTGTTATGAAGCATTTGTTTTCCATCAGTCTTGTATACGGTACCCAAAGCAATAATAGTTGATTTCTTTAAGTGCCACAATTTGCACTTAATTGCCTAAAAAAATAATTTGTTGCATGTTGACACGTTTAAATTCAACCCTTTATATATATTAAATATATAATAAGAATAAAAAATGTCAATGATAAATATTCCGTAAGGCTTTTAAAAGAGAATTACTTTTATCCAAAGTAAACTCCACAAAAACCTTTCCGAGTCGTGTCCCAACGAGGCGTGAATTTGAAAATCGAGAATCGGTTTGCGAACAATGCTTGAATAATCAAAGATTGGATTTGGATTCTATTTCTATAATTAAAAATGCAAAAACAAGTAAAAGAAACCCTAAAGCGAAAGCAATATAAGTTAAAACCTAAAACGGGAACGTAAAAACGCGACTTAAAAACCTAATTTATTAAATTTTAATCCTAAATTGATTTTTTTAACTTTTAATTAACCCTAAGTGACTAAAAAGTAAGAACAAAGAAAACTAGACCAAAAACGGAAATGATTAAAGCTTAAAAACACAAAAAACGTGAACGGGATTCAATCCCGTTCTTAAAAAAACAAATTTTGCAATTTTAACCCTACGAAAACAAATCTAATTTTCCTAGGGTCTATCTGATAAAAGAAAATTTTCTAAAAAAGAATTAAATTTTTTTGACTTTTTTATAATTTATTATGAATTAAAAACGATTTTAATGAAATTAAATGATTAAAAATAGTAAACTAATTATAAAAATTCTGAAAAAATGCAGAAAAGTACTTTAAGCAATGAAGAATACAGGAAAAATAAGAACTCTGAAAAAGAACTAATAAATAAGCAAATAAGCTAGATAAGCTAAACTGCCAACACCCCTTTATATATTAAATATTGCAAACTTGTAATGAAAAAGTCCCAAGGGCGTGTTGGCAGTAGAGAGTGTGTGTGAGGTGTTGCTTATAAAGGGGGAGGTCATGGGTTCGACCCCCATGCCTCCTCTTTTTTAAAAAGCATTTTTTTATTTTTCTTTTTGCAAAACTATAAAATAAGCTAGAATATATAACTTTAACAAAGGGACTTTTTATAAAACTGAAAAATAAGCTGAAATAAGCATAAGAAGTTGACCGTTTTAGAAAAACTAAGGGCTTATAGTCTAAACTGTTATGGCTTTTTGGGTTTAAAAAGGCTAAAGTAAAAGCAAAATAAGCTAAGACAGCTTAACACCTAAATCTAAGAAGCAATAAGGAACAAAAATGAGCAACTAATAAGCTGACAAAAGCTTGATAAGCTAACAGTACATACCTATAGCATTATAACTTAACACTTAAACTGAAAAAGCTTAAAAAGTCTCAAACTTAAACAAAATAAGCTACTAGGGCCTACACTACACCTAATAAGCATATACAGACCTAAATTAAGCAATCTAAACTAGCCAAGAACTTAAATAAGCAAATAAGCACTTAGGGGCAAAAACTGCTAGTAAACAGCCTAAGGGGGTACTTTTGGTCTTAATTTTAAGCAACCAAAAGGATCCTTATGGCTAGGGTCTACAAGATCTTAAAGTAATGTCCAAAAGGGCATTCTAAAACCAACAAACACAAAATGAATATTGAAAATCAATAAGCCCCTGAAAAAAGCTTGTGTAAAGGGCATCTTACTCAGGGTATGAATTTTTTTGTATTTTCTAAAAAACAAGTGACAATCTGCAGCTTCAAAATAAGCTAGAAAATAAAATAAAAATATAAAATAAGCTAAGCAATTGGGAAATGACACCCAGTGAGCTTATCTCAAAAATTTTAGACTATAAAACAATCTAAATAACCTAGTTTGAAATTGAAGAGTAGTTTTTAGCTAAAAGATACTTAAAAAAACATAGGTGACATATTAAAATAAAAACACAAAGTAAAAATCAAAGGCACAATACTACAGCAAAGGAACATAAACAAGTGTAAACAACATCAATGAGCATCTAATCAAATAAGCCATAAAAGAAACTTAAGAAACCACAGATTCAAACCTTGAATACTTAAGAACCCTTGAAAAGAGTATTTTAAACTATGACAACTTTTTAAAACAGATTTAATCTACTTAAATAAGCTAGTTAAAGCTGGCTTAGTGACCCAACCCATTAAAAACACCATTCTGACCCATTTTAAATGTTAACCCAAACACCCCTTAAACTGGTGTAAAACAACTTTTAAGGCAAACAGATGCATTCATAGGCTAAACAGATAATTCAAGTAGCATTTTAAGATCAAATAAGAACATCAATAACAGTATTAAGCATAGTAGACAACAACATAATAAGCAAATTGATCAAACAGTTTAAAAGTAAACATTGAAAACGTAATTAAGATTAAAACCTCTGTCCAAAGCTTTAAGGTTCTGAAAAGCAGTAATCAACACCAAAACCAGCTTATTCATAAGCTCTTAACAACCCATGGATCCATCCAAATTTGATCCATCATCCACAGCATACAAAACACTCCAATATTCAAACCAAATGGAACAGTAACTTGAGATTTCAAATGAAACAGTAAGATTTTAAGAACAAAACTGAGAGTGTGGATTAAACTTGTAAAGTGTAAGGTAAACTTGAGTAAAATCAACACAGTATTAAATCAAACAGTGAATTTCATTAAAACTCAAACTTGTTACAAGGCTTTTAAAGAGAAATGTACAGAAAATTAAAAGACATTAAAAGGAAATTACATTAAAGCAGAATTTAAACCTAACATCTAACACCCTTCAAATGAGGGGTACAATCTATATTTATAGCAAAACTAGAAGAGGAGCATCTGAATGGTTGTGCTAGTTGTGTTTGTTTGCTGAGAGGCTTCAAAAGCTCATCCTAGCCCTTCAATTTTTCTTGGTGCCCAAGCCAATTGATCCTAGCCGTTCATCATTTGTCATTTTCCTTCAACCAATGGGGTTTGTAGGGATTGCCAACGTGGTTTGTCTCTTTATGAAGTGGGGTGAGGTTAATTTTGACTGTATGCTACAGGGTTTTGTCTGGTTATGCAGGGTGAGTGAGAGAGACAGCGAACAGTGGTGAGGTTCAGGGTATGGTGGGAAATAAGGGTTTAAGGGTGCAGGGTATAACAGGGTAAGAGGTTTGGGGAATGGGAAAAAATGGCCCCTCAAGGTATATAATTATGTTACATCCATCGTCCTTATAACTTTCATCGTTGGTCCCTGAGGTTGGGTTGGGGTTTGCACCGTTAGTCCTTTTGGACTAACATTGTTAGTCCTTTA
Source organism: Tanacetum coccineum (assembly GCA_026074375.1). Taxonomy (NCBI): domain Eukaryota; kingdom Viridiplantae; phylum Streptophyta; class Magnoliopsida; order Asterales; family Asteraceae; genus Tanacetum; species Tanacetum coccineum. The sequence goes on from BQNB010118662.1 coordinate 7,401, forward strand.
GGACTAACGGTGTAAAGGTTTTAATGGGTTAAGGCTAACAACAGTTAAAAGGGAATGGATTGGGCCTTATGGTTAGCAGTTTGGGTCCGTTTGGTTTTTTAAAGAGAATTTTGGGCCGGGTATAAGGGTTTTGGGTTTTAAAGGTTTAATAAGGATTTAGTATAAAAGCGGGCTGACCCGGGCCCACTAGGTGGGTACGGGTGGGCTTTGACTTTGACTTTGTCAGGTTGACTTTGACCTTGACATTTTGACTTTGGCTTTTCATCACGCTCTTTCCGTTCTTGTACTCGGTTTTGTTGTTTTGGCTTTGTTTTTCGTCCTTTAGTGAATATCCGGTACCTGCACAATGCAAACACAAAAACAAGCATATATATGGCATTTTATGTGCGTTTTTGGTCGTTTAGGGTCGTTTTATTAAGTAAAAGGTATGTGTAATTACACACATACCACATGTATGTATCAGAAATTAATTAAACAAAAGAATATATGAACATGTTGAAATACATACTTGTGGTAGTACTAGTAGTGGAGACACATTTTCTTGTGATTGAGAATCTTGACGTGAAGAATCCTTTCGTATTGATCTAGTCATTTTCTTAGATCCGATAGATTTAACAGTTTCACAGGGGGATGTTTTATTACTTACCCTTGTATCTATTTCCTTTTCAAAAGTTGCAAGTCCATTAGACTTCTGAATGCTCGCGTCATTCGCACATCCAACAACAGTTGTTCTGCCCTCCTCATCAGCGCTGCTATTTATAAGATTAATGTCCACCGGAGACACTTGCAATATAAATTAAGAAATTCATAGACTCATCAGTTTAGGATCAGTGCCTGCTATCTATAGTGTTGGGATTAAAAGTCTTCTTGATGCTGTTTGGATTACTGCTGGTCATGTTTGAAGTTAATGCTGATTGGTTGATTTAATCCTGCTAGTGAACTTCAAAGAAAAATATGCTAAGTGTTTACTACTGCTAGTACAAAGTTAGTACTGCTAGTGAATATATTAGTACTGCTTATGGTTAAGACTGCTCAGAGAAGTTAATGCTGCTGAAGAAGTTAATACTGCTAGTATATAAGTTAGTAATGTTTGTTAGTTAGTACTGCTTAGTGTATAAGTTAGTGCTGTTAGTGTTAATTAGAAAATGAAATTGTTAACAACATAAAAAAATGTCTTACATTTGGTGGTGTCAATTGAGTTGACATTGACTGCAACTGCCCCCTTTGTGCAGCCAACTGATTCTTCAGTTTAGTAACAATTCCATCTGTTTGTAACATCTTGTTGGACAAATTCTGGATTAATAGTTCTTTTTCTTGACTTTCGCTTTTCTCATTATCAAGTTGACTTTGAAGTAACAAAATTCTTTCATCATATGCTTGTCTACTTTGAGGAAGATCAAAATACCTCTTGTATCTAACTCCACTTCCCACTCCTTTTGCATAACCTCCCTTTTCCTTACCTAATACAACTGTCATGGCATCAGTGCCATGATCAACCTTCAAGGTTCCTTCTTTGATCTTGTCCTCAGTTTCTTTCTGCACACACAATATGGGAAATAGATTATTATACGAAAATGAACATAATAATAAATTTTGCAGTCAAACTTACAAGTTTATCTCCCACTGATCTAATCTCATCATCTGGATATTCTCCGTCTTTGTTTACCCTTCCTTTCAACCACAGTGTACTACGCGCGGGTTCTTCATCTGGTTCAGTTTCTTTTTTTGGATCTTATAAACATCAAATACATACACATGTAAGTTAAACCAATATAAACGAAAGTATGATGCTATTAAATGCAAATGTGCAAATGTGTAATCTTACCATTTCCTTTTTCACAAGTGCGTATCCACCTCGTCCCATTGTATGCTGATAAACAGACTTGGAACGCGCCATTTTAGCTGCAGCCGATTTCACCTTACACATAAAATCATAAGGCGTTTAGATGTAGTAATGCTGCTAGTATAGAACTAATATATATGGAAACACAAAATTATGAAAGATATATGGACTTAAATAAAAATGACTAATTAAAACCTTGTATTCCTCGGTGGCCGTGTACTTTACAAAATTGACCCATTCTTCGGCTTGTAAAATTGCACTATACTTCGCCTGGACTTCATTTAGTTTTGAAAGTGTATTTTGGTTGGGCAATATGTATGTTTGTCTCAATTTCCTTCTGAAATTCCTTAGAAGTTGACCAAGACGATTCATTACCAGCTTTCTGACTATCAAGTCAACATCAAAATATCGCTGCAAATATTAACACAATGTTGTTAATTAGTTGCACATAATGTAAATGCAGAGATAAACTTATGTAGTACTGGGCTCAAAAATAGTATATGTGTACCATGATTTCATCCCATAGTTTATCTCTTGCTTCTGAATCCACCTTCTTCTAGGATAGAAACTTCAAACCTATATGCTCACAAAGCATGTCTCCTAAAAAACTAAAAAACAATGCTCTGTGTTTTCCTGATATCCTATTCAACGCATCGAATGTTACACTGAGCTTTATTCCATCGGGTTTTCCATATTCCTTGCAAAACTTATATAACGTAGTTATGCCCCTCTTAACTGCATTCCCATTTGAATGGTTGTTTTCATCATCCTCCTGCATCTTATCAAAATACTCCTCTGATTGATATCCCATTTTCATTATCATTATCATAATTAAGCAAAGGATCCTGATCATCAATGGCTTGAGTTTCCATGATTCTTCAGCAGGAATGTGTAAAAGTAAATAAGTAAACTTGGTAATTAATGGTGTGAAAAGAGTTTTTATTGTTCCGTTTAGGTTGAAGCCTGATTTTTTGGAGATAAAATAAGGGTTATTATGTGAATAAGGAAACCAAAACCGTCCAGAATTAACTTCCTAGATGATTCTTAAATTTTTGGCTACAATTTTTTGGCTCCTAAAATGATAATTAAAAATTTTAAAATTTTTGAAAATTCAAACATTCATGAAATATTGACAACTAGACATTAATCATTTAAATTTGGCTCAAAAGATGCAATTTTTTATCATTAAAAAGGAACAGACTCGTGATAATTAACAATTTAAATTTGGCTCAAAAGTTAATAAGAACAAGTTACTTACCTACCAAAAACCAGAAACGGCATTCCCAACTGCAATTCGGATTAAACACATAGGGGCTTCACATACCAGTGCAAAGGCTACATGGCCAAATATGAGACACGACCATAATCCACAACAATCTATCACCTATACCTGGGGTAACAAGTTTCTATGGCATACCCCTACTTATTCTATCAATAAATTCACTACAGCTAAACAAAAACCATACCCAATAGCACATCCAACAACCACTACAGAAAGACACAAAGGGGCTTCACATTCAAAGGACAACTGCAATTCAGAATAAACAAAAACCAGAAACGGCATTCAACAACGCAACCTCAAACAACAACTAAGGCTCATCAATGACAGAGCACACAACAATATTCAAACGCACAAAAAAACGCATATACTCATGACTAACGTATTACTAACAGCTTCATAACCAGACATAATCCCATTAACAACAAAATAATGTACAATAAAACCATAAACATAACATTCCATTCCATTCAAAGATCTTCCAAAACATACATATATGATCCATAATTAACATCATCATCATAAACCCATAATTAACCTAATCATAAACCCAACTGACAGCATACCCTACCAAAAGACTAAACAACCACAAAACATAAACAAACCAGACAAAAGAAACCCCAACCTGCCCTAATTAACCATCATTGCCTTCAGCCTCCAACATCTCCAAATCAATCTCTTTACCATGAATCTTCTCCTCAGCAACAGCAATCAACCTATTGAAATCAGCCACCTTATCCTGCTCATCACGCCTGTCATCCCGGAGTTCCATCACAAGGTCAAACACTTCCTCATAATCACCAGAAGCTTCCAACTCCGCAATTAATGCGTTCAACTGACTGATAAGATTCGTTGAGGTCCTAATTTCATCACGCATACGAGCAATGAACCGACGATGATCGGTAATTTGTTGCTCAATGAAGATCTTCAGATACTTCGGTGGCGATCTCTCTCCACTGATATCAATCAGGTCATCAATGACCCTTCTGGCAACAATGTTGTTTCTACCACCACGAGCAGCCATTGCTAAAGAAAATAGTATTGGGAGAAATTGAAGTGGTTTGGGAAAAGATAAGTGGTTTGGGAAAAGATTGAGATGGGGATGTATTTATAGCACAATGAAGTACTGGAGAACAGAGTTCCACCATCATTGCACATACAGTATCGACGACATCAATCAATTCACTACAGCTAAACAAAAACCATACCCAATAGCACATCCAACAGCCACTACAGAAAGACACAAAGGGGCTTCACATTCAAAGGACAACTGCAATTCGGAATAAACAAAAACCAGAAACGGCATTCAACAACGCAACCTCAAACAACAACTAAGGCTCATCAATGTCAGAGCACACAACAATATTCAAACGCACAAAAAACGCATATACTCATGACTAACGTATTACTAACAGCTTCATAACCAGACATAATCCCATTAACAACAAAAATAATGTACAATAAAACCATAAACATAACATTCCATTCCATTCAAAGATCTTCCAAAACATACATATATTATCCATAATTAACATCATCATCATAAACCCATAATTAACCTAATCATAAACCCAACTGACAGCATACCCTACCAAAAGACTAAACAACCACAAAACATAAACAAACCAGACAAAAGAAACCCCAACCTGCCCTAATTAACCATCATTTCCTTCGGCCTCTAACATCTCCAAATCAATCTCTTTTCCATGAATCTTCTCCTCAGCAACAACAATCAACCTATTGAAATCAGCCACCTTATCCTGCTCATCACACATGTCATCCTGGAGTTCCATCACAAGGTCAAACACTTCCTCATAATCACCAGAAGCTTCCAACTCCGCAATTAATGCGTTTAACTGACTGATAAGATTCGTTAAGGTCCTAATTTCATCACGCATACGAGCAATGAATCGACGATGATCGGTAATTTGTTGCTCAATGAAGATCATCAGATACTTCGGTGGCGATCTCTCTCCACTGATATCAATCAGGTCATCAATGACCCTTCTGGCAACAATGTTGTTTCTACCACCACGAGCAGCCATTGCTAAAGAAAATAGTATTGGGAGAAATTGAAGTGGTTTGGGAAAAGATAAGTGGTTTAGGAAAAGATTGAGATAGGGATGTGTTTATAGCACAATGAAGTACTGGAGAACAGAGTTCCACCATCATTGCACATACAGTATCGACGGAGTCTCGAGAAGTGACGATCAAGTGGTAGAAAGCTCAATATTAATTTTTGATTCCCTACTATACCCAAACTAAACCCGCGCACTCTAAGACCAGAACAAACTAAACTCCTTAACTCATACTTTTTCACAAAAATAAACCCTCCCCTAAACACAATATCTTCTAATACAAAATTTAAAAAATTTAAATTTAAATTAAAACTTCCATAAATTTAATAAAAAATAACAATCAAAATTTAAAAAAAAACTCAACCCGGTGATTCCAATTTCGTTAAATAATTTTTTTTTACCAATTATACGTTTCACACAGACACTATACGCCACTACAACCCAATGCATATGACCTAGGGGTGTTCAAACTAAACCCTCATGATTGTTGTAATACTTTTATTGTATAACTGAATTTTTAGCTCCTAATGTGATTGTAATCTATAAACGTCGAGTAATATTTTTTGTTAATAAGTTATATATGAATATTTGAATGCTTATTGTAATGGAATACTTACGTTTTATATGACTTTTAAATTCAATGTCATTTAATTTTACTAGAAAGACATTTCATGTACATTGTTTATACGGTTAAACTCGATTGAACATAAAAAATGGTTAACTGTGACCCGAACCGCCGGTAATCGCTCACTTCAGGTACCCGCACGTCTGGTTACCCGCGTAGTATGGTTCGATTTCGGATAGTAAAATTAATTACCCGCCCCGTGACGGATAGCTTAAATCTCCCAACAAACCAAACACTATAAGCCACTACAACCCAATGCACATGACCCATAACCCATGTTAATTACCCATTGTCACCAGTCATGGATGTGTCGTAACATGACACTATAAGCAACTACTACCCAATGCATATGACTCATATGATGTTAAATACCCATTAATGAATGTGACCAGTGATAACCTGATAAATGTTAAATTGTATACATTAAATACCTAGGATTTTGCCAATAAAAGCCAAGAAAACATGCCAAAAGAAGGAAATATGTGTG
>BQNB010118664.1:2552-20950 GCA_026074375.1 Tanacetum coccineum
ATATACGGGAAACCTGAGAGTTTTTGAAACCTAAGGTCCGTGAGTCCCGATACTAGTCTCTGTGGGGTGTCAAAAGCCTGGTCACTTAGCCGCAAGGTTGGGATGTGCCGAGACGAAAGTCGCTACATGGGATGATCTCGCCTTCAAACTCATTATTCTCGGGTGGAACATGAAGCATAGTATTTTGCAAAACGTTGATCCATGGTTAAAATTCAAAATAGCACATTCACTTAAGATATAATAATTGTCGGGAGTGAAAAGTTCACAAGTTGCAAATACGAGTAGTGTTAGCATATTTACTGATATTTAACTATGATTTCGTTTTAAGCTTGGTTTGGAGCAAGTGAAAAGTCAGGGACGATGAATTTATCCTTTTTAGGGCATTCTCGGATCGAAATGCATCTTGTTCTATGATCCCTAACAGTTATGGAAATAACGAAAGTCGAAATATTCTAGGTAAAAAAAAAGTTTTGAAAATAGGAAGATAGGGTGTTTTAAAGCTTGTGATTTCTTAAACTCTCCTCACTTAAGTCTTTGCTACTTTTCAAAGATTTAGTTTGGGGAAGTTTTTGAGGTATTTGGTATTAGAGCATATAATATTGCGTGAGGACACGCAATCACTTAGTTTGGGGAATTTATGAGCTAAGAATAATTAAAAGCATATCACATAACAATTATAGGTCTCAAAGCAAGCTTAACCTAGTTCAAGTTCTTCCGTCTAAGTCGGGTTGTCATCACATGATTAATTAAACATAAACATAAACATTAACATAAGTTCACATAAAGTCTTAAACCAATAATTCTACCAAGCTAGTCATCACTCAACATCTTCACTTCTTTTTCTTGTCGAAGACTCCTCGCAATGCCTTTCTGAATGACTTGAATCCACCTTTAACCTCTTTATAGATCTCTTATGATTGATTAAGCAATTCGGTTTGTCTCTCGAAGAGGAGATCATCACTTTGTTCAGAAGGAGAGGGAATTTCGTATTGTTGGTAATTGAGTGGTTCGAGGGAGTTTAGATAGGTAGTAGGAGATGGAGTACTAGCACGAGAAACACCATCATCCTCATCATCATCTTTTTGAAGAGATGATGAACCAAGGTTATGATGGGGGGAAGCTGATGAGACGAAGTGACGGGCTTTTCCACGATTACTTCGGGGTCGACGAGTTTGTTTTAAAGCGAGTGGGCGCATGACATGATCAACGACATTATAAATGTCATTGTCAAGATGAGGGTAAAGTTCCATAACATGTCGAAAGAGACGTGTCAAGAACATACCATAAGGAAGATGGGCTTTGGGAGTTGCTCGTGCACTTTCAATTCTTTTGACAAAGAAATAGGCAAGATTATATTGTTGCTCGGCTAGAATACAATATAATATATGAGCAAGGCAAGCCGGGAGATGGTCCCGATGTCCTCCTAATCTGAACACATTTTCATAAATGATTTCCTTCCATCTCTTCAAATCACGTCTAAGCTCTTTGGTTAGAACTTGATTTGGTGAAAGAATGACGTTTTTGTTTTTGATTTTGCGGTTAGTTGATCAGTGCGTTGAAATTGAAGAAATTGATGAATTTCTTCAGGAGTAGGGAGGTCGGTATGATATGGTCCTTCAGTGTCTTGGGAGTATGCAAAGAGCACCAAGTCCTATTCGTATGTGAATACGGACTTGACCAGTGTGAATGGGATTCTAAGGATTGACGTAATTGTTGAAGAGAAAGAAGTGATGAATTCATTTTGAATCATGAAAAGGAGATTAAAAATGATTTTCCTGGAGCGTCATCCTTTGAAGAATGATTTGACTATAAAAAGTCTAGAATGAAAACGAGGGACAATTGGCTCATTAATTTCGCAGAGACAATTGAGACGTATGTTAGAAAAACAACGATCGATGTGATCGGATGTGTAGTAAAGTTGATCAACAACTCTACCTTCATGAATACATTGATTTTCGATAGGTTTGTAGAAGTGAGCGATAGAGGGAGAGATACCGGGTGTTTGGGATACTTTAGGAATGTAAGAACGGGTAAGAGAGGTATCACCAACTGTTGCTCGAGGCATGTTTGTCCCTAAAAAGTCTAACAACGAAATAAATTAAAAAACTTACGAATAAAGTTTTTGAAAAACAAAATAATGTGGGACTAGGGATTACTTAGACTCTAAAAATAAAACTAAGAAGTTAATTCATATGTTCCTAATTTATTTTCACTTAAATCTAGGATGTAGAAGTTTATATATTAGTATATATACTTTTCAACATCTAGGAATTTGACCAAACATTCCATTTTAATACAAGACATTGACTAAAATTGTCGAAAAATATACGTTAAGTGTATATTTTGTTGACGAATATTAGTTCATCTTTTTTTGTCCTGGGTGAGTAGTTAAAATGGTGTTTGTTTTGAACTCATCTCTATGTTTTTAAACCCGATAAACCAAACGCCCCTGTATTTTACAAATTTTGTTATAAAATGCTTAATTTTGTATTTATATATATATAGATATATATATATATATATATATATATATATATATATATATATAGTATATATAAGAATTTCTATATCTTGATGACTTTATACAAGTTAAGTTACGGGTTTACACATGTGACACAAATATAGTGATGTCATTTCGACTCTATAATAAATTGATTATTAATGGGGGGGGGGATATCGGAACCAAAACCCCTTTATATTTTATAAGAATTTTATTTATTGATTTGGAAAATAAAAATTTAGAGATATGGTATGTTTCGATAGGGACGATGTATGATTGTTTTAACATGTTTTTGGCATGAATCAACAATGTATAGACTTTTGTTCTAAAATTTCTTAGTTTAAAAAAAATTGAAAACTGTATATATGTTTTATAAAAAATTTTCGATCAAAATAAAAAAATTTGTGACATCTATTCTATTGATGTATGAATTCCTTTGACTACGGAATCATTGTGTTATGTATTTCTAGACCTAATTGAATAAAAATAATATGAAAAAAAATACCCAATTTGATTGAAAGCAAATTAGATGAAATTGAAAAAGTTACAGTATAAGAATATCGTTAACAATAGGTGTTGTATTCACTTTATAGTGTTTTCCCTTGAGAATATTTGGATATTTTTAGTTTGGGAATTGGATTTTATGGTTTTTGAGTGTGTGTGTGTTCGTCACACAGTAGCAGAGAGAGAGGGAAAGATGAAAATGGGTGTTTGGTATTGTGTTTTGCAAAAGAAGTGGGCTGTTTGGCGATTTTAATAGGGACGGTCCTTTCAATTTATTAAGGGGGCGCTCACTTTAATCATGGCCGGTCCCCATTATTTTTAAGGGGGCCGCATATCTGAGAAAACAGAAAAAAAAATTTGTTTTTCGATCTTTGACTAGTTTTTTAATTTACACTTATCAGAATACGTCAGGAGGTTTTAGTAAAATTTTTTATACTCTAGTCGTCGAAGGAATGAGGTTGAAGACGAGAGAAAAATACTTGACATTTTTAATTAACTTCTCGTCAGTGATATTAGATTAAATTAATTTCCATTGAAATATTTATTGTTGTCATGATTTTTGGATCGAGTGATGTTAGGAAATGATTTGACGAAATTTAATTGACATTTTAATTAACCTTTCGTTAATTAGAAATACTTTGATTACTTCGGACAAAAATATCTCAAGCGCTGTCAAGCGAGAGAGGAATTAACATGGTTTTAGTGACGTTTTCAATTGTCTTCTTGTCAATTGAGTAAATTATTATCATCGGACGAAATAAATAATTGTCCACAATTTGAATTTTTTAAGAGATCGATATAATATATGACGATAGAGTGATTTGCATGAAGTTACCGCTTCTCATGAGAGGATTTTTTGATAGACATAGTTATTGTAGAAGTGTGTTGTGCGGGACGTCATTAGTAGAAAAGGAGTTTGGTTTCATCCATAGTGATTTTGATTGTCATTGCCTTTCCGGCGTTAAGATGGAAAAAAACTATCCTACTTCTATGTTAATGATTACCCACTAACTCACTTTTCTTCATCTACGTGAGTTCGCTACTAGTGGACATAGAAGATTTCCATTTTATAGAGGTACGTAGAGAATCCTAATTCAACTACGTGAGAGATGAGTTCATAATGAACAAACTCTCTTAATTCTAGAAAACCAACAAATGGCATTTCTAGTGACTACACTATTTCCATTATGTTCTACTAATTAAAATTTATTTGTTTAGCATATACCCCATGTAGCATAATAATATACAGTCATTTAAAACATAATCTAAATTCTAAGAAGTTTGAAAAGGAGACATACCTTTGCCTACATGTAGTTTACATCAAACTATCTTCAAAGTCAACGAAAGCATTTGAAGGGTGAAAACTTTGGAGAAAAGTCAAAAGATTTTAGAATGTATTTACTTGGCGGATTCCAAGAATTATTAATGGAATAACTTCACTTGGAATGTTGTAACGAATCAACCAACTTGGAGCCCAATGTCTCATGGTCCAAGTTTGTTAGGTCCCCGAACATATTTTTTCTTATGTTGCATTTTATTCTGAAAATATAAGGTGGACATATCCCCCACGGAGAGAAGTTTGGTTGTTGTGCATAATTCCACATTGAATGATTTTTATTGGGAGTAATTTTTTGTCTAAATTGATCTTCATTCCTACGGTTGTGGGTTTTATGTTGGACAAATATATAATGCCTAAAAAACTTAATTTAATATTTTTCACGTCTTTACGTTTTGTTAATCACCAAAATATAAAAATGTTCAATGTTAAAATTTAACGGTTAAAAAAGTAATTAGTAGTAATTTTCCCATTTTTCGATAATTTTATAACTTAAAGGTCATGAATAAATAAATGCTATGCATTTTATGATCAAAGGAAATTTTATCTCAACTTAAAAACTTTGATAAAATGTTGCTAAACATTCTTATAAAACAATTACAAGAAACATTTTATACAAATTAAATGAAATATTTTATTCAATTTGACACATTTTGAAATTCAAGTTTCGGACCTAAATACGGCTAGTAAAAGTTCCAGAAAATTCCCCCTACAACAAAAGGGACAAACAAAAAACACAACCAAAAACCACACTGAAATGGTGAGGCCCTTGTCTAGGGCGACCTCCCCTTATAATACAACGGGCGGCCCCCTTAATTTTTAAGGGGACCTCCACTTATTTAAGGGATGGGGACCGCCCCTAGGTAGACGCATCCCCTAGTTTTTCTATTTAAATACTGGGACTTTTCCCCTTATTTTTCCTTTTTCAACCTTTTTTCTCTTTATTTTTCTGCCCATAATAGCCCAAATATCCTCTCTAAAATCCTATTGATCATTTAAACATTAAAGACTTTGTGTCCAAAGTGATCATGCTTAATTCCTCAAGTGCAAACGAGAAGAATACATGTCTATCGTCAATTGAGAAGTATTAAACCACTTTGTGTTATGTTGTTGGCAATTTTCTTATTGCTTTCATATAATAAATTGTAATCTTTTGTAATATTGTAATGTTGTATAGTTGCTTCGATCTCGGCATTACTTTTATGTCTAGGTAGATCGTGGTGATCTTACCAAGTAGTTGCTAGATAGTTGTGATATAAGTCAGTAGTTGTGATGAAGTCTTGAAGTTGTGCAAGAAGTCATTTGAAAGTTGTGAAAGTAGTGAAATGTCGTGAAGTTGTGTCGGTGATAGATTGGTTCTAGCTAATATTAGAACCTAGACATATAGTTTTGTGTCGTAAACAGTGCTAAGCAAGTTGTGTCAAGTTTTTCTACCCCATAAGGGAGCTTGTGGACATTGTGAAGTAAACTCTCGTGTTAGGTGCTTAGGCTGTGGAGTAGGGCGAAGAGGTGGATTCGTTGCACGAACCCTCTACCAATTCCTCGCGTTGTGGTTTCATTGTTTCTTATTTATATTGGTCCTTGCTTTACTATCTCCTACTATCTTAATATATTGTTTAGATAGGTATATTGCTTTAATTGTGAAAGTATTTGATTTCACATAAAGCGAATCTAGAATTTTTACAAACTTTTATAACCTTAAATTCAAAAGCAGTTTAAATATTCAACCCCCTTCTAGTTTTCAACAATGGTAATCAAGAGTCACGCTAAACAAGAATTTTAAAATAAATTATATTTTAAAACTTGAATCGGTCTATTGAATCAGAAAAATATTTAGAAGGGCAATCTATGCAAAGACCACCACTATTTAAAAGTGATGGATTTATTTATTGGAAAAATATATTCGAAACTTATGTGAAATCAAAAAGATCTAGATCTTTGGCCATGTTATTACCGATAGTGATTTTCCTCCTATTCAAAATAATCCCGAAACTAAAAAGGATGAAGTTGTACCTTTTCATAAACAAAATGATGATCTTAAAAAGAAACTTGCTAAAAATAATGAAGCTAAAATGGTAATTTATAATGCTTTGCCATGGAAAGAATAACGAAAAGTATTTTTTATGTTCAAACCGCAAAAGAAATTCTGAGATTTACTTTGTTAATCCATCATCAGGTATAATCAAGTCAAAGCTAACAAAATTAGATATTGTTATAATTATGATAAATTCCATGATTCCGGAAGAGGAATCAATAAATACAGCGGGATAATGCCTTTGCTAAAATGTAACACTATTGTTACTAGTATAATAACTAAGTTAAACAAGTCAAAGTAACAAAATAGATTCTTGTTCAACAATATGAAACAATTCATGACTTGTTCACCTTGTGCCAGCCTTAACCTTCAAACAGTTAAACACCTTCTAACATCATACAGATATATCTGTCTTCATTATAGGCAACAAATATATATCTCTAAGGTTCATAATACATCTTATCAGCTCCTAGGTGTACAGAGTACTTCGAATTATGGGCCTCATCCATTATCAGGGTTCTCACATCACCCTTCAAAGGAACCCATATTTGATCTAGGTAATACAATGCTCCATCACTCCTATGTTCTCTCATCTCATCTAGTCCTCTCTGCAATCCCGCAGACTCATCAGATGCCTTTTCCTGAGCCGATAGTATCTTACTCTTGATACTCGACTAAAGAGTCATATTCATAGATCTAATTATCTTAGGTTTTACTCTCTCTTTCCTACTCAGTGCATCAGCTACTACATTCGCCTTACCAGGATGGTAGCGAATTTCACAATCATAGTCGCTAAATAGCTATATCCAGCGACGCTGACACATGTTTAGTTCCTTTTGGTTAAAGATATGCCGAAGACTCTTATGGTCGGTATAGATGACACTCTTTGTTCCATACAAGTAGTGTCTTCAGATCTTAATTGAAAACATAACCGCACCCAACTCCAGATCATGGGTAGTGTAGTTTTTCTCATGGATTTTCAACTGCCTAGATGCATATGCTATCATCTTACTATTTGCATCAAACACAAACCTAGTCCTAAGCCTGATGTATACACTGTACACCACATAGCTTCAAGTCCATCAGGGAGAGCTAGAACAGGTGTCATTACACAACTTGTCCTTCAAAGTTTGAAATGCCTTTTCCTGTTCCTCACCCCAATCAAAAAGGTCTTACTTTTCTGAGTCAAGACAGTAAGCGATTTAGCTATCTTAGAAAAGTTCTCTATGAACCGACGATAATACCCTGCCAATCCTAAAAATAAACAAACTTCAGACGGAGTTCTAGGGGCTTCCCAATTCTTAACATCCTTAATCTTACTAGGAGTCTACATGAATAACAGTCTTCATTAATCAACTAGTCCAAAAAAACGTGTACTTCTCAGCAACCAGATTTCGCACATGAAAAAATTATGAATATTGTTTCTTCTCCTTGAGCAATTTCTATGGGACTAAACCTATGTTGCACTCATGCCTCCCGGGACTTAGAGTGAAATCAAGATGTCATCTACATGAAACACTATCACAAACTTGTCTAGATAAGGCCTACACACTCGGTTCATCAGATCCATAAATACCGCTGGTGCGTTAGTCAGACCAAAGGGCATTACTATGAACTCGAAATGTCCATAATGAGATTTCTTAAACGGGTATTTGGAATGTCATTTCTCATGCACTATTAGTTGGTGGTATCCGACTAAGATCTATCATTAATGAAGTATTGTAATCCTTTTAATGATCAAACAGGTCGTCTATTCTAGAGTGGCTAAGATTCTTAATGGTCAACTTGTTCAACTCTTTACTAATCGATACCAAATCTAAATGACCTTCATTTTTCTTCACAAAACAAATAATGGTGCTCCTCAAGACGATGAGATTGGTCGAATGAACTGTCCTGGAGTTCTTGAGTGGACCCGACAACTCTCCACTTTATGAAGGTGCCAATTGATAGGAGATTTCTACGAACGGTGTGCGTGGTTTCAGGGACCAGATCAATACCAAATTTCAATTTCGCATGAACTATGGGTAATCATGAAGGTCATATAGAAATACATAGGAAATCTCTCACCAGACTATCTCTTCTTGGTTTCTATTCACTTGGACTTACGCACCCATTCAAATGTATCGCTTTCTCTTCCCCTACCAACCAGTGCTATTCTCCCTAGTACTCTAAGACTTGCCATATCAGTAGTGGTATTCTAACATACTTTATGAGTGGGACAATTTATTTTAGCCTTGTGGTTAGGACAACACAATCTATGCCTCATGTTCACTTCGAAACTCCTGCTCCGAATGGCTATACAAATTCTAATGTCAAACCACGTGACAATTATATTTCTAGTTTGAAAACCCTCTAATGACCTTATCGATTTCTACCCTCAGTTGCTACGTAGCTATCTTATTTTATAACTAAATCCTAAATCACTGGGCTCTATGCCTAACAGAGGTATTAAAGTAGTAGAAACAAAGCTATAGTCGGCACCAGAGTCAAATAAGGTTGTGGCATAATGATTGTTCAAAGTAAACGTACCTCGTTACGATGTTCGAGGTCCTGGCGTGACTCTCTGTATTCCACAACTTAAATGCTCTCACACGTGCCTAGTAACACGTTGTTCCCATAGACCCTGACACACCATCAATAGGTAAAGCTTGGTTGTGGGACGGTTTACTCCTAAAAACCTTTGTGCTCGGTTCAACCTAGGACATGCTGACTTGTAATGATAGGTACCTCCACACTCAAAAAATGCTCCACGAGCAGCTGTTGGATTCCTAGCATTTCACATTCCTAGACACCACTCTACAATCCTTAGAAAGATTTCCTGGGCGGTTACAGTTGATACAAGTACGACAGGGTGCCTCATGTGGATGGTAAAAGTTACAGGTGGTACACTTGGGTGTCGTACCCGTGTTCTCTCTCCTAACAAGATTTGTGGTTGTAGAAAAATATTTCCAGTCCTAGTTCTCTTGTTATCATCCCTCTCATTCCTATCCTTGCTAGGGTTCCACTTTTGCTCTCTCTAATTTGGTTCTCTTTTTTATTGATCAATTCCTATGGCTAATCAGTCAGTGTGCCAGCAAATCTGCACAGCCTTTTGAATGGTCGTTAGCTTTGTTACCGCCACCATCCCTCGGATCTGTGGGGCAAGGCCATACACGTACCTCTCAATCCTTTTGTTTTCTGAGGTTACTAAATGAGGAACTAACCTAGCTACGCATCATGGCCAGCCTCGGCCATGGCATGATTTGACAACTCAGTTTCCAACTTTTGCATCTCATTACTCAGGCAAAATTCTATCTATTACAATGTTTGAAAGTCTTCCATGACATTACTTACAGCGGCTTTTCTCAACTTCGTGTGTGGATATGAGGTCGTTCCACCACATAAGCATGCCTTACCAACAAAATGGACCCTGCAGTGTTACTTCACTTATTTTGGTTTTTCCCTACACCCGCTTATATCTGAATGACTCCATCTTCTCAATCCAATAGGTATAAACATGCCACCTCCCCTTACCATCATACTCTTTTGGGTTACAATCTAAGAACTCCTTATAGGTACAACCCCTATGGTATTATTACAATTAATTCCTAGCATTACCCGAATGTTGTCGTTGACTGCTTATTTTTGTTCTGGTTCCTATCATCTCCCTGATTTGCTAACCTTGGTAAACTACTAAGCTAAGTTAGGTGGGATGTAGTTATGTGTTGTAGTGCAATGATGTTTGAGGGTAGAAGTCAGGACTCCAGTTAATACCATCAATTCGCCCTCAGTACCTTGACCTACCTACTTGGCAACCCGTATTCGACCATTCAATACTACATTCCCCAGATCACGAGATCGAAATCTAATTTACAACATACCTACTTCCAGTCCGTCACCCTTCCTTCCTTCCTCGTGGGGCCGAAAGTTGCTCCGGCCAGCACTTCATGTCTTCATTCTTAGCGGCATTTTCTACACGAGGGAGGACACTAGGTAAACGTCTCGGGGGGCAGGGACAGGTTAATTTATATAGGATAAAATTAATCTGCTATAATACCGTGATATCAAGCAAAATAGGTTATATAATAGATACCTAACATTCCAAATTATCAATAATAGTATATGATACAGTAATTCCGCAAGGATTCTAGTAGATTACTTTTATCCAAAGTAAAATTCAAAACCTTCCTGAGTCGTATCCCGACAAGGTGCGAATTAAGATTCGGTTAAGTTTGTGATCGCGTGATTTGAATATTTAAAGATTTTGATTTGGTGTCTAATTCTACTAATGAAAAGCAATTAAAAACTGCAAACGCAAAGTAAACGATTAAAGACAATTAAAAAATTTAAAGCTAAAAATCGATAACGGATTCCTAAAGCGCGACTAAGTAGCAAAGTATATCAAAATTTAGCCCTACAAATGCAAATTTAATTTTTATAAATCCCAAATGACTAAAAATAGGTATCAAAAAAGAATTATATTTTTTTGGTTTTTATTTTATTTATTATTAATTAAAAACATATTTAATCTAAATTAAATATTAAAAATAGCAAACTAATTATGAAAATTCTGAAAAAATTAGGAAAAGTACATTGGATTATGGAGAATCTAATAAAAATAAGAACTGGAAAGTAGGCTAAAGAAATAAGCTATTAAAAAGCAATTAAGATCAAATAAGCAAAACTGAAAATGTGTATAAGATAAAACTGGCCCAAGGGTCTAACAGAAAACACCTAAGGGCGCAATTGGTTGTGGTGTGAGAGTTAAAAGTGTTGGTATGGTAAAGGAGAGGTCACAGGTTCGACCCATGTGACCTCTTCTTTTTATGAAACATTTTTTAAAAAATTTTTCTTTTGAAAACTAAACTTAAACTAACAAAATAATCTTTTAACAAAAAAACTTTTTCCTGGATCTTAAAATAAGTAGAAAATAAGCTCAATTAGATGACAAAATGCTTTTAAAAGCATATATACTTAGCTAAAAAAACTGTATGGTCTTTCTAAGATCCATAAGCTAAATGAAAAGCCAAAGATAAACTAAAACAAACCAAATTCTAGACCTTATAAGCATAAGGAATTAGATTATAGCATAACAACAACTAGCTGAAAGCATCTATAAGCTAAAAGACATGCAGAACTCTAATGTTGAAACTTAAAAGACCTTTTTGACAGATTTTAAACTAATATTTAGAACACATAAGCTCTTGACTCAAACTAAAAGCTTTTAAAATGATAATGTTACAAAGCTTCCCTCAAAGAACACAATAAAGTTGAATTAAACACAAAGGAAAATAATAAGCTTGAAATGGGCCACTGAAATTGACAGACAGCACTACTAATTTTTAGACTTTTAACAACATTGGTAAGCTAAATTTTAGGAATCTAAAAATACCTCTTGCCATACTATAAACTAAAACAGGTAGTGCTTATACATGCAATTTGCTATTAATCAAAAACTCGGCTAAATATAAGTCAAATTCAAACCTGCGACTATAAGATACTTAAGGACAAGCTAACCGAATTAGGAATTTAATGAAGAGATTTGATTTTTTAACATCAAAGGGCAAAAGAAACTCTTCAAACAATCCTATGTTACAACATTATTGACCATAAAAAACTTGAAACTATACACTAAAAGCTATTAATGAAAATCTACTCTAATAAGCTAAATAACAAAGCAAGAAACCACCAGATTCAAACATTTAGAAGATAAGACCATAAAATTAAAAGATGAACTATAAAAGCTTATTTAAACTTAATAGAAGACCTAATTAGAGCTTAATGAATTTGGCCTAAATGTCAAAACAAGCTCAAGCCGTGGTAACCATAGTTACCACTGCTTGTGCCAAAACACCCCTTTAAACATGTAAGACTAATTTTAAAGCTAAAACAGATTAGGAAATCTTTAAAATGCAGAAACAGAATAAGTTTTGAGCTTTTTAAGGGCAAATAGGCATTATTTTTTAGAAATAAGCACTATAAAAATTAATTGAAACTTAATACAGACTAACATGACTAATAAATGGACAGTTTTAGAAAACTAAATCTAACTAAATCTTAATAAATAACTTAGAATATTAGCTAAATTAAAGGTAAAATAAGATAATAAGCATAGAAAAAAGCACAATTAAGCAACTATTAAGCAAAAGCAATAAGCAGTTTTAGCAATTGAGCACTTAAAAAAGATTTAAGAGAAATAAAGTGTACCTTGATCCCTTGCACCAAACAAGGATTATTAAAACCTGATAAGCTCTAAAATCCTACCCAGCTTATAAAATAAGCAGGTCTAAAACCCTATAAGCTACCTTTGCTAGTTATCTTCCAAGCTTTTTTCTGATTTCAAAATTGTCAAATCAACAATGAGCTCAAATAAGCTTGGTAAAAGCTATTTGCCGCTTACTAGAAGCTTTCTTGAAGGAGTATGAGCATATTGCCAACTTAATTGTGACAAGCTTATCAATATGCTTATTTGGAATTAAAAAGTAAAACAAGAATTAAAGAACACTTATTTAAAAAGCTAAAATTTTATTAATATTAAAAAGAGTACAATGCATTTACAAAGGAAATACAATAAGCAAAAAGGAAATAAGCAATACAATAAGCTATTCTAAAGCTACTCCCAGATACTCCTCAACTACTTGTTTTGCCCTGTGTGATCCATCTCCTATATATAGCTGTTGAAGGAATGTTCTAGGTCCATGAGACGCTCCCCTCTCTTTAATCCTGCCCTTTGATTCATGATTAAATCCCACAAAATCTTTTGAGCCCTTGGATCTAGTGCCACGTTTCTCGACCAATCAGTGTGCTCAAGATCGCCAGCGTGGCTTCTTTGTGTCAGACGTGTCAGGCTTATTTGTAACACCCCCAAAAATGTGTCACAACGGAAATATGTCCAGGGGCGTTACTTCATAATACAACAGCACAAGATACAAGAGAACGACCTCTAAATGTGTCGTTTGAAAAGTAATCTCGTTGATTTTCTTGAAATTGATATAACATTTGTCCATATTTGGCATTCACAATGAAAAGCGTAAAATACACATACAACGAGATTTGATCCATTTGAATGTAGTAGATCCAATCATATAGGGTAGGCCTAAGCATTAATTCACCTGAGAAAAACATGCTTAAATGTGTCAACCATAAAGTTGGTGAGTTCATACGGAGTTTTGTATGAACAATTGTAAATATTGAAATCCAAAGTATTCTATAAAGTATGCATGACATATTCAACTTACTTATAATAGTCGCCAAAAATGTATGTGTAAATGTAGAACCGAAAAAAGTATAGTGTTACCTAAATTCGCCACAGTATAATTAAACAAGTGTTTAGTATCAGTAATGTTTCAACAAAGTAGTGTGACCACATAGATTCCCACAAATGTATGTGATACATATTACGGATTCAGTATCACACAAAATAATGTATCTAATGTTTGCGCGAAACTCCGTGACAACCGAAGCTTATTTTTCGTAGCATATATATGCCAAATGTATTCTGCCTCCTAACGGTGTAATGGACCAAGACACCAAATGAGATTCGACATGGTATATATCCGTTGTATGGGTAAACCGGCACAGTGAGCGCTACTCACCCAGAGCAGGGATAATTAGTCCTAATAGATCTATTTATAACATGCGCGCTCCCTCAACCGGTTCTTCCGGTCAAGAAATTAACAGTTCATGATAGTTCGGGCATTGAGTGGTCTAATCGCTACTTAGGCAACACATAAACATGAAATGATAACCAAAACACTTGTGTCCAATGAAGAAATAACCATTGTATTCATAAACAGCTTTTAAATACTTAAATCCTTAAGTAAAAAAGAGTGATATAAATTCACAAGTAACCAAGTTTGTAAATGAGTATAAGTATGAGTATGTAAACAAGTTGTAATGAGCATGTATTCTCCCCCGAGATTTGTAAAGCAATGTAAAACAAGTAAAAGAGGGGCTATAAACTCGCATCGATGTTGTAGAACGATTGGCGGGAATGCGCATATTAAGCGCCAAACAAAACGGAAACTGGAACGGCTCGACCAAGAAGTTGCGGTTTATCTTAACGGTTTATACTTACTTAGCTAGATAATATACTTGGTTTTTTTTTTTTTTTTTTTTTTTCCGATGAATGAGTACATCAACGCGACACGTTGATAAAAGATTTAGATTTAAAGTTGTAATAGTTTGGTGGTTGGTTAAATAAATAAATCAGAAAGTAACGCAAGGTGTGTAATATATTCCGTATATATTACATAATAAAAAATGACCAAGTATATAATTCATACCGTGAATTATATAACAAGATACACAACCAAAAGAATAACTAGAAGAGTACTATAAATACGACATGTGTTATGTCTAAAAGGTGACAATTAAAATAAAATGGTCTAATTATATAATACTTTCCAAGTATTATATAAGAAAGATGATAAAAATAAATGAAACTAAATAATTCGACACTCGCCCGGATATCCCCAAATGGTTTAGATAGAAAGTTTCTTTATAAAAATAAACGCACTTTTTAAAGTTGCAAATTATGTTAAACGACGTTTTTAAAACTTTTACATCAGTTATGATGTTATTTTCTAGTTGACAATTATAAAATATAAAATAATATTTTATAATTTAGTATATTGTTTCCTTGACGGGTTGCTAAAATAGTTATCCCATTTATAAAAGTATAGTTCTCGTTTGTTTATCTGGTTATTGTATAATTATAAATTAAACAATCTTAAAAAATATATACTTAATTCATTTTTTAAAATCAATCGTGTTGCAATTTACTCGCGTATCATTTATATATGATTAGGCGAGGATTAATATAATTATTCAACACACATTTATTTAACCATTAACCACCATTTAATCCGGTTTTATATTTGTAAAATCTATGATATATTTATTATTCGATTTATATAAATCAAGACACACCCTAAAAGTTTTTTCTGCTCACCCAAACACGCCCCTTGGGTGTTAACTGCCAAAACAAAACACTCCATCCTTGCATTGCTGTAAAAAACAAACGCACCTTATGGTCCTTATCCCTATAACACAAACGCACACATTGGTGCAATATGCACAAACACCAAACACCTGTTTGGTGTTATACTGACAAACCAAACACCATGTTTGTTTCCTGTTAAACCAATACGGTACCCCCCTGATACTGCTTTTCTATTTAATCCTAAACGCTCACCATAATTCGTACTTTTTCTACACCAAAACGCACTTATGTTTGATCTATACTACCCAACCGCACCTTTTGTGGGGAGAAAAACCAAACACAAAAGCACCCTTGGCTTGTTTCTGTAGCCAACCACATAACGCATCCCTGTGGGTGTTGTTGATATAACCCAACGCACCATAATTTCATACAGCCCTAACGCACCATTGGCTGTTGTTTCATCAAACCGAAACGCCTACCCTTTACGGTGACTGAGTCAAACCAAAACGGCTCCCACCGTCGTTGTTACCCCAGATCCAAAAAGCACCTTTTCGGTGCTGATATTAACCTCCAATCGGTGGTTTGACCCGATCCACCACGCACCTTTAGTGGGGTCGTGGTGGCTTAACCCGGGACGCACCCTTGTTGGTATTTATTAATAAAAATCAAGCACCCTCGGCTGTTGCAAAAAAACCGAACGCACCTTTTTTGTGCATATAAAAACTAAACGCACCATGGTGCTATGATGATGGTGGGGTGTGGCCGGAGATAGCCGGAGGTGATAGGTTGCGGTGATGACATGGTGATGGTGGTTGCGGTTGAAGATAGAGGTGTGACAAGTGGTCGCGATGGATCTGTGGTGTTCGGTGGTGAGGGATTGGGGTGGCGCCGGTTGGTGGTGAATGGAAATGATGTTGATGGTGACGTGATGGCTGGGTGGAGGTCGCGATGGTGTGGGTGGTGAGGTGATGATGTTGGTGGTGGCTGGGATGCTGCGGTGGGAGCAGTGATGATGGCCGGTGGCTGGCCGAAGCTTGGCTGGAAGTCGCCGGAAATGAGAGAGAGGTGAGATGAGATGAGATGAGATGGGGGCTAGTGATATGTAAAATATGAATGAAACCCTAATAGGGTATATATTTATACTAGAAAGTTTTTAAAGAAAGTAGCAAGTCTCAAATAGTTTAGGGCAAAAGTCGTAAATATTCTCACAAGGGCTTAAAGTGTAACTTTTGTTAAATATTGGTTCGGGACTCGCTTAGGATGGTTAACGATTGATTTAAAATACGAAAATTTAACCGTTGCATTCAAAATGATTTTTCCATGAAATATGAGTATTTACATGGCTAGTTTTCATAAACGTTTTATAACAATTTATCTAAAACGTTTATTATTCATTTGATAGTCATTAATAAACCTTTTCAGTAAATTAAACGTTAAACAGAATATTTGCGTTTTTAGCAAACGTTTATGAATAAAATGATAATTACTTTATTAAATATTTTTATTTAATAAAAAGTGATAATTAAATATAATTTAATTTTTTTCTCTTCGGAGCGCGTGTTTTCAATTCTAAAACTTTGCCCTGAGGGATCTTTCGGTCATTTTATGCTGTTGTCGGTCTCAGGGGCAAAAAATTTGAGTCATTTTTTGCTTGTTTTCGAGTCTCGGGCAAAACTAAAAAGTTGTCCGGAATGTCATTCTACATCAAATTGCTTTAGAGTTCGAGTCATGAAAATTTGATTTAGTGGTTGTTTTTGCTAAGTCAACTTAGGAATAACATATATCTTCTCGTTTTCAAGTCGAATAAGTTAAAATGAATTTGAACATGAGAGATATGTAATAATAAATATGATTTATTATTTAAATATGTTTCAAAAAATTACCAGTTACGCGGTAATCGTTTTTATGTGACAATAAAAGATTAATAGTCAAAAAGTCAAAATGTCAAGTCGGACCCGACAAGTCAAAGGGTAAACTAGTCATTTAAAATTTTGAAAATTGCCGGTTGTTACAGTACACACCCCTTAAAAGAATCTCGTCCCGAGATTTAATTTGTGTTAACCGATTGTGTGACCAAGAAAAGATTTAATATTTAATAAACCAGTTCTAAACAAGACGTTGGTAACTTTATTCAGCAAAATTAGATGTTTCGACACTTCTCAATATGCTAAAATTTTTGGCTAGGTTTGACCAGGATATTTAATCTATCAAAATGGGTATCTCAAAAAAACCATTTCAGGTCTTATGACTGATATAAACGCGTTATAAAGAAGGTCTCTTAATAGTGAAAGCATCGAAAGAGAAAGTGTAGTCGCGTGAGTATGTTTGTATAAAGTTTTAAATGGAGTCTCGTTTTTTATGTATGTAATGTTTGTTGATTAATAACGGACGAGGCTAATGGATGTAAGTATTCAACTTACTTGGCAGTACTAGGATGTATCGTGACCTAAGTCTTCGTACTAGTGGTCCGAAATGAATAGTTTGACTAGATGTTTCGTCGATAGGTGTTTATCTGGTTTAAGAGGGGTTGCATTACCTATTGAATAAAGTTGTACAAGCTGGGACCGCTCCAGGACTCAACAACAGCAACCATAACGACAATAACTATAACAAATGGTGATGGGATGCAGAGAGTGAGGACATTTCGAGAAACAATATCCCTAAAATAAAGTTCAACAAATGGGAGGAGCTCGTGGAGAGCTTATGCGACAGACGGCGGAATATGGTACTCAGTCGTTAGTTCGAGGATGAATTAAATCCATTAGCTCAAGAGTGCACAAGTCGGTTAGCTCCACAAACAGTTCATGATCGTAAAGATTTGTAACGGCAAAAGTAATAACTTAAGAATGAGTTCAGGTAGTTCCAAGTGAGGCCTTAAGATTCTGCTGAGTGGTAAGACGCCATCGTGTTTCTAGATCATTTTTAACGGATTTCGGTGATTATCGGGCTCGAGTTCATACTCGTTTCATATCGGATATGATTAAGCCCACTTATTTATAATTTATTATTTGCATAAAAAATGTCCCAATTTATGTAAATAATGAATTGATAAACTTATGGTTCGGTGATTTACAATTTATTTATTTAAATGAAGAGGCGT